>JAQIXR010000239.1:0-38072 GCA_034700825.1 Quadroppia sp. Gr-Ori-00064 | reverse complement strand
TCTCAAAAACTTTTCAATTGATTATTGAATAAATGTTTTGTTATATAAGTATTGAACTATTGTTGCAATCATTGGATGAAATGAAAACTATTGAATATTGTATTAAATATTTTGAACGAAGAATTCAATTGATTTTCAATACATTTTTGTCAATCATTTTGTAATTATAACTGAATTTTTGAATTTTTTATCATTTATTAAACAAACAAAACATTAAAAATAATATTCAAATAAAGTTTTCTTTTTCAAAATTCATGTCTAAAATAAATTTTCAAAAATCTTGTCTTTTGTCTTAACTATGGATCCCAACTGAGACTCACATTCATCTGACAGACAATTCTTCGATTCAAATGTCACCAATTGATGAGACTTGAGGTCAAGAGTCACCACATGTGTGGCTAATGACAGGAACTCGGATGCCATAGACTCGGAAATGCTGACACGCGGTCAATGATAACTCTTTCGACCTACCAGTCCCTTCCATTCCCTCCGTTTTTATTAATTCGTAATTCGATTGTAATTTTATTTTATTTATTCAATGAATCGATTCATTAAAATAAGACAACGTTTTGTAATTCTAGTCACAATTGAGTCCTAATTATTGAACATTTTTTGAAGATTTCAAACATTTGTATAAAAAATGTCAAATAATATCCATTGTGTTTGAGGTCTGGAACTAAGTAGCGATCAATTGACTAAATCCTATGAACTGAAGGGAAGTCTATTGTTGGACTTCAACGTTGACCTGTTCTTAGCCCTCAGGTCCTCATAGGTGACGGCAGGACTGAACTGGTCGTTGGTGTCATCCCTGTGCTGTTCATCGTCTTTATAATCGGCGAACTCATGGCTCCCGTAACCAAACGGGTCTTTGGACTGTTGTCCCCAATAGGGGTCATTGGGTTCGGTGTGAGAGTCGACTGCCATCATGTTGTCGGACTCGATGTCCTCTCTCACGATCCCTTTCCTCCTTCTCATGGCTGTAACGAATGGCGAGTTTGAGTCAGAATTGATGAGTCGTTTCTCACAGACTCGACGGTAAGTGAGTTTCCCGACGAACCAACCAATGAAAGTACCGCTCAAATAGTGCCACACCTTTGGGGTTGTCTTTTTCTGATGGGCCAAATAGAACATAAGAGCACAGACACCACAAGACATGGGAAGACATCGCTTCCAAAAGCTCTCTTTATTACAGTCGCGGAGTATTTGAAAGTCTTCAACACTGATGGCGGGAATGCCTTCGGCCGACCTCTGGAGTCGATGGTTCACGACATTGTCTTTGTATTTGTTGTAGAGATTGGATTCGTTTGGCGTTTGCTTTTGTTGTCGATTGTCTTCAAAGTCGTTAAGACTTTCCTTTCGATCTCTTATATTAAAAGACATTTCATTAATGAAAACAATATTTATTTTATGGGTTTTGCCATAAATTACGAAATGTTTTGCATTTGAATTGTTTTAAAAAGTTTTTATAACTATTGTCTGTCGAAAACCAACTGTCCATCAGTTGACACTTGATGTTGAAGTGACCATTAGTTTACCGAATGGTTCTTCAGCTCAAACCACAACTGACTGAAGATGACGACAATGGATGACATGTTTGGCAATCAATGTGTTATTCAATCATAAAATTAAACTTAAAATAGTTTTAATTAATTTTAATTAATTTTAATTTATTTATTGTTTTAAAAATATTTTATTCAAAATTGATTCAAACAAAAGACAAGGACTGAGTCGATGGCTGTCTTCATATCACTATTGATTCAGTTGTCTTCAAATCAATAAAAATCAAATCAAATATATTTTGTTTGTCTTTGCGTTCAATGCATTCATTGTATTAAAAGTTGAGTTCAATTGAATGAAAACTTTTGTTAAAAAGTTTAATAGTTTTCAACTTTTGAAAGAAACCGATATTTAGTCAAAGAATACCTCATTTGACATAAATGTCAATAAAAATATATTTTGTCATTAATTATAAAAATTATTAATTATTAAACATTTGTTTATTAAAAGCACAACAAATGAATCATTTTTTGCATATGTTTTCCATTGAAATGAAATCAAAAGTCATTTCACAAAAGTTGAGAAACTTTTACATTGAATGACAAATACATTGAAAATGCTTTCAAATATGTATTCCTTGTTCACAATCGTCTTCACATGTCTTATGGTCATCACCGCCGATGGCTATCAACGCCAGTGTGTCATCACATCTCATGGCATCAAAACCCCTGTCCAACTGCAGGCGGCCATTGACGGTGCCATCGATGGCGATGTCATCCGATTGGATCCAATCGTATATTCGGGCACTTTTACCATCGCTAACAACAACATCAAAACCATTTTCCTCGTCGGTGACAATCAGTGCCACAACAACACTGTCATCAGAGGACAAGTGATTGTCCGTTCCAACAATTGGCTCATCGGTGGCCTTGTCTTCGAGAACACCTCCCGAGCCATTGACGTCAAGAACAGCCATTCAGTGAATCTGTCGAATCTGGTCTTCAACGACATCAGAGGTAATGCCATTGAAGTCAACGAGTGCTCGGATGTGGTCGTTGACAATCTGGTCTTCGATGGCGTCGACGGCAATGCCATTACCTTCACGTGAGTACAGACTATTGAAGGATTGGATTGACTTTTGAGTAGTTCTTCTTCTCGTCTTTCGGTCGACAATACTGTCGCTGGAAATGTTGGTCGAGTGGGCATTGAAGTGACCAACTGTTCCGGCGTTCAGATGAGGAATAATGTCTTTCGAAAGATAGGCCACGAAGTGATCAGAGGGTCAGCCACTGGCGGACGGATTACCAACACTGTCATCGACAGTAACTGTCCTCAGGGGGAGGGCTGGATGTGGTTGGAGGGCAACAATTGGCTGATTGCCAACACTGTGGCCTCCGGTGCCCCGAAGGACGGCATTGTCGTAAGTAATGACTAGTTATTAACTTTTGAAAACACCTTCTCTTCAGGTGAAAGGTTGTGGCAATCGGTTCACTGGTAATGTGCTGAGTCTGGGAGGCCGGGGATCAGTGATTCGTGCCATGAATGTTGGGAACCGGTGTCGACAAAGCATTGGTCCGACAAACGTATTGATGGGTTAAACAGATCTTCGACTCATTTGATAATAAATTAAGAAATTATTCAAAAATAATATAAATTTTATTCAAATTTATATTAAAATCAATAAAACTATTATTTTTTGATCAATTCTGTAGTGAATTAGGAATTGATGGTTAAGTTTGACATTAATGTTAATCCTCTGCAATGACACGAAAAGAGTCTTCACTTCAATGACTTAATTGCCATCAAATGATATAATCGTTGAATGACTTCAAAGTTATGTCTGTTTTGACTCTAATTGTAATTGTCTTCAAATCAATGCAGTTATCAATGAGTGAAATGAATCTTAAATCTGTTCTTCTGTTTGGGATGTGATTCAATTGAGATCTCATTATGGATTCGATGACATCATTGACTGTCTGTTGAAAGCAGTCATCACTTGATTTGATGCCACACTTCTTGTGTCCAAATATCTCAAATAAACTCAATAAAAGTCTTTGAAATGATTTAAATAAATATAAATACAAAACAAAACTAACGTTAATTCAAACAAATAATGTCAACAAAAAACGTACAAAACATTGAAAACCCTTTTTCTCAATAATAATAACAAATCAATTGATGTAAAAGTGTTTCGACTTGTGATGACTTCGACGTAATTGATGTACAATTGGTTTGTTTTGTATGTATTTCACAACTGAATGCAATCTAACGTCAGGTCAAGTGTTCAGTGAATGAGTCAATCAATTGATTACACATTTCTTGTGTTATTTAACTGAAAATAATTTAAATTATTTTTTATTTGATATTTATTTTGAAGACAGAAATGAATTTCTTCTCCAAAAAGCAAACTCCAGAAGGTTTTGACCATTTAGTGTCCAATCGATTGATTTGTTGACCAATTGTTTTGATTGTTTCAGAACTGATTCGTTCACAGAATCGGGACATAAAAAGAGCTCAAAGAGATGTCGACAGAAGTCGAGGAGATATCGAGAAACAGGAGAAACAAATTGAGCTTCAGATCAAGAAAGCGGCCAAAGAAGGGAACAGACAATTGTGTACAGTTTTGGCCAAACAATTGGTTCAGTTGAGAAAATCCAAGACAAGGACTGTTGCCGTCGGCGCCAACATTGGCGCCGTTGGGTCGCAGACGAGGATAATTCAGGCCAACAATAAGATGGCAGAAGCGATGGCCAACACCTCGAAGGTATGTCCTCTTCGTTGTCCGAACCCATTGGTGGCAAATGTCTGATAATGTGATTCCCTTTAAGACAATGTCCAAAATGAATGTTCAGATAAAACCACAACAAATGATGAAAACTATGGAAGACTTCACGAGAGAAAACACTATTATGTCTATGAAGGAAGAGATGAGTGAGTATTGGATTGCTTAAGACATGACTTAACAGACATTGTCTCAGTTGAGGACACACTGAATGGCATTCTGGACGACTCGGGCGATGAAGAGGAACAGGACGCGGTTGTGGCCCAAGTGCTCGATGAGATCGGCATTGAGATCACCGGAAAGGTTGACACAATTACTGTCTTTCAAAGACAACATATGTTTAACATTTGTTATGTTTGTGCGGAACAGATGGCGAGCGCACCGACACCTTCGAGGGAGTTGGGCTCAAAGGCCAGGGAGAAGTCGAAACTGTCGGACAGTGACATTGAGGCACAATTGGCTCAACTGAAAATGTAGTCATTTTTTGATATTATATTTTAATAATTAATATATTTTTCATTTAAGTCTTCAAACAATTTATTTATAATTTTAAATTTAATTTTAAATTCTTGTAAATAATAATTAATAATAACTATATTTTTCGTGAATAACATTTTTGATAATCTTTGCGATAATTCAGAAATTTATAAATATTTTAAAAAACAAAACAAAAAACGATTGAAATCTAAAATAAAATATAAATTCAAATATAATTTGTTTATAAATTTAAGGAATTATTGTCTAAAATCACTAGAAGTTTGTGACGAGAATTTGGTTTCGCTTTTCATTCGTGAAACTCATTAACAATTGCTTTCATTTGGGATAAAAATTTGCGAATAATTTGTGCTATTTATCGAAGACAGAGACCATTGAAATACATGTGAAGTGATGTCTAATAGACTCAAAGCTTATGTCAAACCTTCCATATCTTATAGAAAACCCACTCTTCCATAAAAGAGGGCACATATGCCGTGTGTTGACTGAACTCAACTTTTATTGGAAGTCTTCGGAGCAGTTCTTCGTATGTGTTGAGCGTTGATATACAACCGATTCCAATGGCCTGTAAAACAAAGAACAAATTATTTAAAACAAAATTGAAGACAATTTCAATCAATGCTCACGTGATTCAGATAATACCCGTTCGGTCGGACCAACTGTAGCGCCAAATTGATAATACGCTCGAAGAATGTCCACAACTCTTCGTCCGATTCCATGGCAGCATCTTTGCTGTCATTATCACTGATCGGAATATCAGTCAAATCGTTGAAAACATAGTCGAAGGAACGGTTGCTTTGAATGTATTGTTCCATATATTTGATACAATCGCCGACAATCACCTTATAGTTGGTTCCGTCAAAGTTGTCCAACGAGTCACCACAAGCGCCGCGAAGATGTTGACGACAGGCGTTCATAACCATACCGTCGATGTCGACCATTGTTACGAATTTGGGATCTTCTTTGAGAAGTTCGTGGAGTAGACCGCCGTCACCGCCGCCCAAAATCAACACCTCTTTGTCTTTATATGATATCTCACCGAATCTCATAAGACCGCGAGTATAGTTGATGTCCTTTTCGGCCAAATTCTGCAAATCATCCAAAATGAGACAATTGCCTAAAGATGGCGAACGAAGTATTTTAATGCACTGGAAGTCCGACTTCTGGTCCACCAGAACCTCTTCGAAGTCGTATTCGAGGATCCGTTCGTCAGAAGACGGATAATAGTTTGGAACAGCTGTCCATCGCTTCACGACTGGAACTCTTTCAACTTTGGCCACATTTAGCGCCGAAACCAATTTTGAGCGCAATTTCTCTGCCATTGAATTATTCAACAGATATTTGCCTTTCGTTTTGGGATCAGATTCTTGTGACTCAATATCGACACATTCTTCGACATTGAGTGAAACCAATCGTTGACTCGAATACAAACGCAATGTAATTGTCAACCGATTGTCAACAGTGGAGAAGATGGTAATGAATCCATCGGAGAGTTGGACACGACTTGGGGCCGAAAGACCACTGAATTGTTGTTTGAGAACCGTTTCGACAACCGATTCATTGAGTGATTGGTTTGGACTCAATCTCAACGAAAACAAAGCACTTCTTAAAGACATTTGTTAACCAATGGTCTCTTTGTTGGCATCGATTGATAACATGAAACCATTAATGGAGTTATGAATGCAATGAAAGCATTATTTTATATAATTATTATCTAATCATTTGTTTGCAAATCGTATCACAATTTGGACTTTAATTGTGTTTAACATAACATAACATAAAGACTGCAATCGATTGGACAGTAGTTTTGAGACAATTATTATTGACTCATATTTTTATATATACGAAAGCATATGTATGAGTCGATCGCTTTTTATGCGTTCGTATGCACTGCAAACGCATGGCTATAAACGTGAAATCTCATGAATCGTATTATACAATGAATACACAGAAAGTCTATTAGTGCAGAATCTAAGCCTGTATTACATTTACAGTGAATACAGAATAACGAAATGTATGTCATTTTTCATAATTTTTTTTTCTGTTTTATTAAATTAAACTAAAATTAGATTTTGATTGAAAAGCATAAAAGTTTTGATGATTATCTCGAGTATAAAAAGAGTCGACAATAGAATTGAATCTCAATTTTCAATATTAGACTATTTTTGGCAAATAATAAAAATATTTATATATTGTTCATTGAATTCATGAAGAAATTTGTGGAAACTTTATATGAAATGCAAATGAATTAACAAAAAACTATTGCCAACAAAACCAAGAAATGTTCTCAATAATTAGACATAAATAATATTAAATGATCAAGGTTTAAAATGGCAATGATATTTGCAATATAATTATCACTTGTTTTGAGGAATAAATATTTTATTCTTGTATTTGAAACTTGTCTCAAGTCATCACTCATTGGGCGATGGGATGACTGCCCGGCCGTTACTTTAGTGATTGTGAGCACAAATAATAGTCAATCACTCAATAGAGTTATGGCACTGACATCTGTATGCACTGTTGAATGGTCTTGGTCAAAAATCAAATTCCATTAGATCGAGAAAATCATTATTAATCTAATGTTTATAACAAAAATCTATTATTTTTTCATTGAATTGTATTTAATTTTTTCTGAAATTATATCAAATGATTAAAAATATTTTTTGAGAAATGATTAAAATTTTAATTAAAGTTTCAATACTTTTTTCAATACATTTTACGCTCCATTTGTTTAATGAATAAAATGTTTTCAAATCTATTAACAAAAGCATATCATCTCTTGAGGCAAAGGGGGTATAAATTCATTGTACAGCACATGTCTTTTGCCCCTGTGATGTGATAATAAAACAAGTGCTCAACCAATACATAACTTATGGTTCAATCGATTGATTGTACTTAAAATGTTAAGTAGATATTGGGTTCATGTTTTGATTGCTTCCATAGCACAGGTATGCTATCGCACAGGTAGTCTATTATACAATATATGGATCATCACATTAAATGATGTTAATTAAACCACAAAATTTGTATCGAAAATTCAATAGCAATTCAATTGAAAAAACTTTATCAAAAAAAACTTTAATTCAATGTTTTATTGAATTAATTGAAGACAAAAATTGAAAAAATGTTTGATTGAAAACATTTTATTATTGAAAAAAAATTAAAAACAATTATTTATTGACTTTTTTAATGATTAAATATATCTTTTGTAAAAATAATTAGTTTTGACACTTGTTTTGCTTTCATTGATTCGAGTGAACAAAGTGTTAGAAAGTTAGTCACAGTCTTGTGGTCTTGGGATTAGATTTGGGATCAGTTTGACCTGATTTAAAGGACCATCCATTGTATGAGAAGTGTTGGCACGAAACGCACTGTCAGTTCAACTGATACTTAATGTCCGCATTTGTTAATAAAGTGTCTGTTTATTAGTTTTGGACAAAAGAAGTACTGATTGTCTGAAACCGTTTGTAGTGATCACTCTTTTGTCGAATTCAAATAATTGCTAACTATTTGAGCGTCGATTCAAACAACAAAAACACTTTTTTTGCAATAAATTTTAAGTAAAAGTTATTTTCACTTACTTTCAAAGTTTTCGACAAAACGTTACAAACTTTTTATATAGAATAATGTTTTTCATATCTTATAGTCTTTGAGAAAAAATATTTTAATTTACTTTTCATTAATACATCAAAACGACAATAAAATATGAAATCATTTGTTAGTGATTTTTGCAAATAATCGACGAATGAATTGATTTTTGTTATATTTTTAGATAATTTTGTTATTTATAAGCATTTTTTGGACCAATACCTACTGTGGAGGACATGGAAAGCGGACTCAATATCACGAACAGGTCATTGAAAATCAATTTTTCACATAAAATGTAAGCAATATATTGATTAATATTGATCACAGGGTTTGGGTCATAATCCCTGGTCATATAAATTTGGTTATGACACTGGAGATCATCACAACCCTCAGTCTCGACATGAAGTCAGGTATGGAATGTCATTATATTTTCAAAAATATGAAATAATTTAATATAGAGTATATAATTAAAAATGCTCTTCAGTGATGGACCCGGGCATGTGAAGGGGTCGTACTCATTCCGCGACCCACACGGAAAACTTCATGTGAGTCAACCCCTTATCTGTGAAATCCAGTTCAAACATAACTAAAAATTGTTTTACATTCAAAACTGACTTTTTTGGTGAAAAATAACATTAATTAAAAAAACATTAATTAAAGGGTCAAAACAAATAGTTAGGACAGAACTAATAGACAGGAGCTTAATATTAGGGGCTATTTGTGATGAAACTCAAGGATATAAAACATTATTTGATGTGTAGTTTATTTTACAAATTATTATACATTTTAATAGTATTAAAGATTTTCTTTACAATAAATTCCACTTTATTTGTATTTTTAATATAAAATGAAATTCAATGTAATTATAGTTAACCTATTGATCAAAACTAATGAATAGCCTGTCATTAAAGGTGGTTCACTACGAAGCACATCCCAAGTATGGCTTTCGTGCCCATCATAGCAAAGGACATCCGGAATAAAAAACTTTAATTATGTATAAAATTTATTTATAACTATTTTTTATAATTACTTCAAAATATTTTTGTATTAAAATATAATAAATTATATTTATTTTCATTATTTTAATTGCATTAAAAATTACAAAATAATAGTTACAAAACTTAATATTATATAAGAATTTGTATAAATTATTTATTTATAAAACAATGTAAAACCGATAATAAGAAAGCAATTGTGAAGTGTTGTCATTATTATTATAAAACTATAATTAGTTCAATGAAGTGATAATAACTATAAAAACATTTCGAAAATTTGATAATAAGTTAATAATAGTTTGATTTCAAAGCGAATGATTGAATAGAGAGAAAAAAGACTTATTTTAAGGTATTTCAGAAAAGATTTTTTGTAGAGATTTTTTGAACAAAAGAAAAACTAATATCAATTGAATTGAAATAGTTTTCAATAGAATCTAATTTTAATGAAATTCTGGTTTGAATGACTTGTTATCTAAACATTTGCTATAATAATAATTTACAAACTATACTGAAATTAACGAAAATTCAATTATGATATAAAGACAAGATCTTTGCCTCTATTCACTGGCTTCCAATTTGACACTGTTTTCTGTACTCTTTTAATGGTCTCTTCATTGTTGAGATCGACATCGATGTGATCGTCGTATTCAAGCTTAGGACCACTCGAATGGATCAGATCTTTACGATCAGAGCCCACTCTATACTTACTATTGAAATCATTTTTATGGTTATGTGTGTTATGGTTATGACTACGAGTCCTGTGATTATGTTCTCCATTGTTATTGCCATTCCTCCACATCTTGTTGTATCCATTATTGGTCTGGTTATTGGTCTCGTCATTACTGTCCTCATCATTACTGTTCTCCTTATTCTGTTTGCTGTCAGTCCGATACAAATCTGCATTTTTATGATAAAGTTGTTCACTGTTCTCGCAATAGACGTTATACCACCACTCGCAGACCAGGGACTCTATAAGCAAGGTCAAAAGGATTGCCAAACACTTTTAGAACTAATTGAATGTATAATCAATTCATTTATAACTCATATCTCAACTGAAAATCCAAAATCACTTAAAGATATTTGTTTTTTGTCTAACAATTGATATTTTAATTTATTATTAAGAAAACTCGTTATAATTGGTCCCAAAAGTCAATAAAGAAGTTATTGAAATAAGTGTTTGATTGACACTAATAATCGTTAACCAAATTAACTGAACTCATAAAACACTGAATAATTGGAAGAATAGACCAAAAAATCGTTACAAAATTTTTATTATTTTTTTGTGAAAATAATCAAAGCATAAATAAAATCATTATCTGTTTTGTATTACGAGAAGAATTGCGATTGAAAGTCATTACCGAAGAAGTCTTATCTGATCTAAAAAATGAAAATTACTTTTTTTTAAAGTTTTTATTTTTCACAGACTTTCGCGACATTCAAAACACAGTTTATTTAAATACAAATAGTTTTCAATTGTTTTTGTTTTGATGTCTTATCGCTAAAAGCGATGATAATTAATGTTAAACCCATTGATGGCAATGAATTCGAGCAAAAATGTATGATTTGTCTCGAAATGAGCCTTGAATTCAATTTTAAGAAAACGATTAATGACTTTAAATATATTGAAAATGTTGTGAAAAGCGATAAAATCAAAACCATTAATGATTTTATAAACACTTTAACAAATCCACAATAATTTTTATGACTATTTTTGTGAAACAAATTATATTTAAATCATATCAAATGTGCTCTCATTTGGGCTGTTATTAGGCTTTCAAATGTATTGTCATTTAAGGCAAAAATGTATTCTTTTATATTATTTTTGTCTTAGAGTTAAGTAATTTTTAATGCATTACTTGAAAAATGCAATCAGTTTTGCCTTAATGTTAAGGTCTGGTCAATAGGACCAGAAATGTTGCGCTCATTCATATAACAGTGTTTTTCGCAGTCATTATTGTATTACTTAAATGATTGATATCTACAATAAAACTCATAACAATTGCATGGATTAGTCATGAATTCCATGTTTTGTGCGAATCTATCAAAAAGTCATTCATTTAATAATACATTAATACATACCCTGATTGAAAAGAGTTCCGTTAGGGCATAGGAACCGCTGTTGACCCTGTGTTGAGCACTGATGATAGACCTGAACGTATTGATGGTGTGAATCAAATACAGAAACGAATCGGTTATCAAAACAAATGATAATTTGTTCAAACAATGATTGAATGCATTCAATACCTGACACTTTTGGCTAACATCCGCATAGAAGCCATGGGGTCGACCCATACATGAAAATCTTGACCTAGTTGGCACTCCAGACAGCATCGGATAGTCTTTTCCTGGTGTTCCTGGTATTCCATTTGAAGACCAATCTTCAGGGTCTTCATCACGTTTTTCACCATCACTTTCTTCGAGTGTTTGAGGCCTTTGCGGTTCGGTGTCAATCAATGGTTCAAAATGTGGTCTTTTATTATGACTTTCACTCAAATAGTTGTTCCGAGGCTTTGAATATTCATTGCTTTCTTCCCTATAATTGTCTCTATTGTGTCCGTAATCGATGTCTGAGTTTGAGCTCTCATACGAGTTATCATTTTGTTTGTTGTAATCATTTGGTTGACTATTGACTGACTTTTGATCAGAAAATGTCTCAAAATGTCTATAATTGAATGGATTTCTGTTGTTAGGTCTGAAAGGCTTATGTGAATACGAATGAAATTTTTTCTTAATTAAGTCATTGTTTCGATAATTATTTTCATTTCTTCTGTCGATATTACCGAGGGGTTCGTCGAATATCTTTCCCTTCGTCTCAACATTCCTGTTTTCCAACTGGACAGTCATCGAAGCCCCGACCTGTCTGGCAGTAGTCATGCCATCAGTCAAAGCATTTACTATTATTTCTGATTCCGGTTTGGATTTTGTGTTTTGATGGAAGCCTTCAAAAGGATGAGGTCTTGAGTTGATAGTGGATTTGGGTTCAGATATGTCTGCGATTTCCACCAGTGTTTGCTGAGGAACAGGAATTTTCTGTATAAACGCCGGTCCATTTCTGTTGAGATTCTTCGGCGGATCGATCTCATAGAGTGCCGGCCTTTTGAACCTCGAATCAGAGCTAAGAAGTCTGTCTTTGATTAAAAAGTTGTTCGGTCTGTATGTCGTCGTCAAGTGGTTTGGGGGCGGGAGGTATCGGACTTTGTTAGGCATTCCTTTGTGTCTCGACATTATCTCCGAGTCATTATCTTCTTCATCGTCTTCTTTGTCCATTTCAACATCAAAACCCATTGGACTGTTGTATAGATCAGTGGCTCTTATCTTATCTTTTTTTGAATAGCTTTTATCAAAAAAAGACTTTCCCGGAACTGGTGGTCGAAATGTATTACTATTTTTGTAATCCATGTCCTTATAATTGAAGAGAGGGTTTGAATTGAAATGATTTGTTTGATATGGAAAATATGGTTTGATATTAACGTCTGTCTCGGGTTTCGGTCTGATTAGCGCCTTATGATTATATCGAGACACTGGAGGCACAGATGATAACATTTTCTCATAGCTTCGTTTGGGCTGACTTTTGCCATACAGTCCCTTTGGATCATAATTAACGGCAAACTTTTTCCAATCAATTGGTTTTGATTTCATATCTCTATAGTAATCCTTTGAAGGCTTATTCATATGACTGAAGGCATAGCCGTTTGGCATTCCTAAGGGCATTCCCTTAGGAAAGCCGTCTCTCGTCATCGCCACCTGAATGCCATTGCTTGCAAATGGACTCAATTCGTGGTTCCCAAAGAAGGAAGAGTAGGGATCAAAAAGCATTGGCCCCGACTTTAGTTACCATTAATTAAATTACATAAAAATGTGAATATTTTCTGTAGTTTAAAATATATGTCAATTAATAGCAAATTACCTGAAATGCAAAGTTTGCTTTTGTTGGCCAAAAGAGTCCGAAATAGCCTTTGAATATAAAAAGTTTGGGAAATTCTTGACATTAATTACTAATAATTACTCTGAACTCAATTTTATAACAAAATTATGATCGTTATTATCATTGAAATTTGTATTCATATATTTGTGAAGAATTTCAATAAATAATAAAATATTTGGCAAATATCTAATATAGCACAAGGGCTGAGGGGCTCAGGGGCTAAAGGGCTGGTAATTAACATTTGATTTATAGTTTAACAAAAATATTGAACTTCTGGACGAAAGTCAAGTCATGTAATACTTGTCATCAAATGTTATGCCAAAAAAATATTTAAAAACTCATATATAATCTGATGAATAATTTATTTTGTTTATAGTTTTAGACATTAAAAATAATTTAAATGAAAACAAAAACAAAAACATTTGATGAATATCTTAAACATTACGACATAATTAATGAGAATTATTATTCAATTTTCATGAAATATATTATATTTTATTACAAAATAAAACTCTTTTTAATATAAAATATTTAATGAATTATTCTTTAATGTAATTTGAATTCAAAATTCATGTTTTTTTGTTATTATTTTTAATCATAAATAATTGTTTCGCAAATATATTCAACGAAAATATATTTCGCAATTGTTTTGATTGAAAATATTTTTATGAAACAAATATTCTTTAAAAATATAAAACATTTTATTCATACCTATTATCCAAAAAAGACATTTAGTATCCATTGTATTGACAAATATTTATAACCAATGTCTCAATAATTCACATCAAAGACACACAAATGAATGATCAAAAGTGAGACAAAACTCTTTGATAACCACGAAAAGTCACTGTCGTTTGAGTGAATCAAAAGTGATTTTTTATTTATGACATAACGAAGACATGAACTCAAAGAAAGAAACTTTTCAAACAAAAATCAAGAAAAAAAAACGTTTTTGATCGACAGTGCAATCAATTTGATCTCAACACTAAAGACGTGGAACAACACTAATAATAATTACCACTATTTCACTGTCAGTGCAATAAATAGTGGAAAATAGACTTAAAAAATAATGGCAAAAATAGCTGTGAATTAGATATCAATACAAACGAATAGCTGTTTATGAGACCAACGCCTGAATGACTGAGTCGTGAAACTAAGAATTTGGGTTAAAATTTGTTGTGAAGTCTGTTTTTAATAAAGTCCATACGGAAAGAAGTAGTGCACTGGTGCTCATCCACCCGTTCCCACTTCGAGCCCATACATCATTCGTTAGTCCACTTATACAATGCTTACTTTTAGGCACTTTTTAGAAATACTTATTTAAAAAGTGGAATAATTTCTATTGTTTTGCGTCTATAATAATAATTACATTTTGGGTGATTGTGTGCAACAAAATAGTGAACCATTTATTACATGATTTTATTTGCTTTAAAATTGTAAAAAATTTCAAAAATATTGTTTGTTTTTATATTGAAATTCAAGTTCAAGAATAAAAAACATTTCGATAATCGATATATATTTTTGAATTCAATGTTTTTTTAAAAAGTCATATATATTTAACTCGTTTATCATTTTGAACACAATTTTTATTTCTTAAAATATATGTCAATATATTTTGAAGTGAAAACACTTTTTATATTATGTTATGAACTGTTGTTTTGATAATTGGATTAAATGAAAACTTTTGTTTGTTTTAATTCTGGTTTACTTTTCAAAAATATCCAATCAATTACTGCATTGAATATAAACCAAATTATATATTCATTTCATTTAATAACAAGAATTAAGAGAAATGTTTATGTCTTTTATTATAGATTTATTATTAGTTTAATTTTAAATTATATATAAAATAAATTATAGTTTTTGGATGTGCTTGAGTTCAAAGTACTTGTGAATAAAATTTTAAGAATATTTCATTCATTTCATATACAATGATATTATTTATTGAAACCCATTATTAAATAAAAAGAAATTATTTTGAATTTTCATCTTTTTATTGAAATTATTAATACATAGCAATGATTACAAACATAAAAAGGGTTACAATTCCTATCATTTTTGCAATTTATTTCATTTTAATATGTTTTGAAAAAATCCAATAAAATAAGTAAAAATATAATACATTTGTAAAACTATTTTATATTGTTTTTATTGGTTTGAAAAGTTAGTGAACTTAAGGACTGATTGCAAAAAACTAATATCATTTGGACTAAAGTTATAGACCTTTAAGTCTTTTATTGTTGTTTGAGATTTATATTTGATTTTAATTTTCAAAAATAGATAATTAGATCAATTCGTTTGGGTTTCAATTAATTCATTATTAAAGGCATATATTATTAAGTTATTATTGTTTTCATTGCATTGTATTATAACTTAATTATAATTACTTTCTTTTATTTTCAAAATTGAATTACAATTTCCGTACTTTGAAAACCGGATGAGTTTTTCAATAGATATTTACCTGAAATTAATGCTAATAAACATTACAAACATTTTTTGATAACTTTATTAATTATTATAAAATATAACTAAAACTGTATAATATTTTTGTCAAAATTTCTTTATTACTAATTTATGTGTTAAAAATGCAGATGTCTGTCCACACCCACCCATACCTGTCCAAACCCCATCCAAACCCTAAACATTTAAATAATTTTCACATTTGAATAAAATGAAAAAGTGATGAAAATTTTTTAACAACTATTTTATCTAATCTTCAAAATGCAAATTATCATCAAATTTAAGTAAATTCAATATCTGTTTATAACTTTTGGATAACATTTGAGAAATGATAACAAAATTGAGTTAAATCTAGAAATAAAGAAAAGTTTTATTACATATTGAAGTCATGTTTACATAAAAACAAATCAATAAATTATATAAAATTAAAACTTTTAAACTTAAAAATAAATCATTTGTAATTAACTGTTATTAAAGATTTAAAATTTTATTTATTTGTTTGAATATTATTTCGGTTTAGAAAATATTTGATAATATATTTTGGAGTAAATATTTATTTCTTATTTTAGTTTTATTTATGAAAGCAATCGATTAATCAGTTTTTGATTAAGATTTAAAACTAAACAAAAAATTATATAAAACTATAAAATGAAGAAAAAAATCATTTCTTTAGATATAAAGCCTTAAAATATAGTCGATATTAATGTTAAATATAATAATTAAAAAATTATTTATGAATTTTAAATATTTATTTTGAAAAATAAATGAATGAATAATTTTTGTAATACAAAAGCATTTAAAAAACAGTTGAAATGCAAAAGGATTTTAATATGTGTTCAAATGATAATAAAGTGCTTGAAAATTGAGAAACAATTTTATAGATTCAAATGTTTTTTAAATCTTCGACAAAAATGTGAAAAAATATTGATTTTATGTTTTAAACATAAAAATCATTTTTCAATCATTAGTCTCTATTTTGTATACCTGTGCTTAATCTCATTCAATATCTTTTATAACGACAAATATTTTATTCTTTAACCTTTTGATTATATTCTCATGGCTTTGAAAACTCATATAAAATACATGTATTAATAGTTTTCAAATAATTATTTGATATCAAAAATAAAAATTTATAAGAATTGAGTTTTTTGTTTATAATGATAAAAAGTTTTCAAATATTTCAAATCAATATTTATATATAGATTTGAATTAATTAAATGATTAAATCATTTGCTTTTTGTTTATATGACTCAAAAATTTAATTAAATTTATATAATTTTTTGTCATTTATTTCTTATGGTATTAGTGATCGTCGATAGAAATAATGTCATATGAATATAGCCTTCAAAATAATACAATCACTAATGGATTGATTGTTCAATATTTCAATGAATTGATTAAAAAATTGATATTTCTTTCAAAAGAAGAAAAACTTCAAAAAAAATCATTTAAATGAATAAAAATGAATTTAAACTATAATTCATAACAAGAAAATTCATTTCATATAATATTAACAATAAAAATGATAATAAAATAAATGTTTTGTTCGTCTTTTAAATGAATTTTATATTTAAATTAAAAAATCATTTAATTATATAATTTTTAAATGAAAACAACATTTCATGCAATTCTATGCAATTCTATGCGATCTTTTGGTTTTGTTTCTCTTGAGTCTCAGCTTCTCTTTAATTGAATCCATGTCTGAGTCCTCCTTATCAGTCAATTTCACCAGTTTTGGACAGTCGTAGTTATACCTGAAATATGAGATATCATAGCATTAGATATGCATTAATTAAATCCCTTTTGATTTGATTTTAAAACTTGTTTTTGAGAAATAAAAATCAATTCAAAACAAGAAATGATTTCTCAATGAAAATAACGTTAAAAACAACTCAAAATTAATGAATAATCAATGAAATCAAAGAAAATCAAAACATTATTTCAATGTATTTATAGTATGAGATGCCGGTGCCGTCAGCCCTTACCACCAATCACAGATGCCATTCCTCTCATTGAATATGGTGCCATTCGGGCACAGGAATGAATGTTTGTGCTTATTCTGGCAGATATGCCAAACCTGGCACCCGGTCTCCACATCGGCGTAAACACCATTATTCAACTCTTTGCACTCGAAGCCAGTCTTTGGCACAGATGATAGCATCGGGTAATCCCTTCCCGGAGCGCCGTTTCCTCTCTCTTTAGATAACCTATTAATGGTTGGCTTCTGTATTGAGTCCGATGTGGCCAATGATTGGACACTCTTTTGACGTTTTGCCACAACATTACGGCGTCGACTGTCACTGACATCGATGTCATCCTTCTTATGACTGGTCTTATCTTCGATACGATTTGCGCCAAACTTGGAGTTAATGATAAAAATGAATGAAAGTTTGAATTATTTGTAATCATATGATTGAATACTCGTCTGATTTTGTTTATATGATTCAATTTTTTGAGTCTTTTTTCCGCAAATTTAATCTCCTTTTTAGTTGTCGGCGCTTCAGTGGAAGTGATTTTGTTGATCGATGGCCGGGGAACAAAACCATCCAAACTATACATCGCTGGCCTCATGGCTTTCGGCAGTAATAGCTTTGGGATTCGCTTTCTGGTGATGTTCAACCTCTTCACTATCTCTCCCGAACTCAAAACTATTTCACCAGAGATTCTGTTCTTCGATGAGATCCGTTTGGGAACAAATATTGCGATCGCCGGCGAGTGGTCTGAAGATTGCAGATCAAAAATATCGAAATTTGTCTGAAATTTAAGACAAAAAATAGAGATAATTAGTTAAATGAGCGATGAATTTGAGATTCAATCGATGATAGCTTTCCTTTACTCCTGACCTGATTATGAGTGGACAGACGTTTGCGTTTGATTTTCCTCACTTTCCGTATAGATCCCATGAATTGGGTTGAATTGGGATGTGTTTGTCTGGTATGCAGAGCACTGGCATATCCGATACGGCTTTTATTCACCACTTTTTCTGTTGAATTACTTTTCCTCAATTTTGGTCGTCTTATAGGAAATCGAAAATCTCTTTCACGTGACCATCGAAACAGTTTAAGACTTTTTTCTTCATCCAAAGCCTTTTTGTTGTTTGAATTGCTTTTGTTTAGGCTTTGATCCGTTTTGTCCTAAAGTTTTTTTTTGAATATATTTTCATTTATAATAAATATCTTTTATATAACAAATAAAACACATTATTATTGATATCAAGCACTGAATATGCGATCCTTTCAGTGATTATTCAAATATTATTCAAAATAAATATTTCTAAACTAAATATGGGTTTCATTTTTTCGATGATTTTTGGGGCATTTATTGGGATATTTCATGAGTTTCTATACATTTAATTATATAATATATCACAAAAAAAGTGGAGAAAAATAACAATTCGTATGAGTTTTGCTTTTGATTATTTAAATGATATATAAAAAAATAAAAGATTTGAATCAAATTCTAGTTTTGCAACACTTTAGCAAAAGATTTGATAAAATAGTTCACAAATTCCTAAATCAATCATAAATTTGTTAAACGCCTACAAAAAAAAGTAAACCTTATTTTGGATTCATTTTTACATTGAAATTGCTTTTCAAGAAAAGAAAAATCAAAAACAAATTTTCATAAATAAATTGATTACTAAATAAATGTGAAAAACACCACAAAAAAAATAATACAAAAGTGAAAAATATTTCCCCTTTAAATCTCGTATAAAAATTGTTTTAATGATTTGAATATAAAATGTGTTTTTATTTATATATTTATTGAATGGATTTTGTTTTTAAGGAAGTTTTATATGAGTTATAAAACAATGATTAGTTTGGGATTTAATAAAATGTTTTTGATATTTAATTTTTAAATATATTTGACGTTAACTTAACATTGAAGGTATGATTGAAATAATGGCACCATTAGGTCAGCACAGGGACTCTCCATATGGGCTCACGTTTTGATAATAAAATTTAAATTTAGAATTATTTAAAACAACTTTAGATTTGATATTAAATAAATGTTAGTTTAGTTTTGTTTTTCTTAAACACCATTTAATTGAAATGCATTTCATTTGAGAGAATTTTAATAATAATTTTATTGATATATTTGTCAGTAAAACAACAAACGGCTAATAATCTCGTGTTTGCATGTAATGCAAAATGTGATAAAAAGTTTTATTGCTTTCAAATATAAAAACTTTACATTCATTTCGAGAGAATTAAAATAAAAAACTCTTTTATTGACTGCAAACAAAATGAATAAATGTTTGACGTTTTCGTTGATATTGTAATTATTAGTGAAATTATGAAAATGTGATGATTTTGTAATGAGTTTATTGTTTGATAGACTTTAAGACAGTTTTCGATTAAATATTGAATTCAAAGCATATAATAATTGGGTTAAACATTAAAATTCACACAAATATGAGAATTATTAATGATTTCGCTATTATTTAATGATTTTTAAATATATTTTATATCTATTCAAACGTTTATAACATATATCTAACGTAAGACAATAGGAACTGATGTCTGGTGTTTGGCGTGGCGTTAGAGATAATTGTTATGTATTTTTAATTAGATTCCGATCAGGTTTTCGTGAATTTTCAGGAAAATATTTCAAACAATATTCACTTTTTTTTAAAATAAAACTTTTATTTATAAAAAGTGTTCAAAAATAAATAAAGCGATGATCTCATGATATAATATAATTGCAAACTCATTATTGTCTTTAATACCACACATAGCCTTGAATTGAAGCTCAGGCGGACTGAGAGGTCATCTTTGCTCTTAAATTCTTTGCTAATGATTAATATTGAACGAAGAATTGGCACCACTTTTGCAGCCATGAATATATCAATTGTTTTCATAAGTTTTTTTTCACTGTTTTATTAATAGTTATCAAACATGGATTGAAAACAATAAATGCCATTAAATGCCATTAAATGATAATCTTTTTGATAATATGAGTTAAACTATGGAATTATACAACAGTTTATTAAATAATACTTTTATTTATCCATAAATTACTCGATCAGATCATCCAATGTCAAGGAGAAGACCAATAGATTTGATCATTAAATTGAAATTTAATTTCAAAAACAATTTATTAACGATAAAGAAATTCAAACAATTATTAATAAAAGCCTCAAATATTGCAATAAAAATCGCAAAAATAGCTTTTGAATAATTTATATGTAATTTATTAAACACAATAATAACCCCTTTTGAGTCAATTTCATGCAATTATTTTGGTCTTCTTTTTGCTAACATTTTTTTTATTGAATTTTCTTATTTGTTGTCAACTAATTGAAAGCATTTTTAATCAGTTTTTCGAGTATTTAAAAAATAAAAAAAATTAATCAAATTTTGTTCATTAAATGTTATCTAATCTCAAGTGATTTGATTGAAGAATATTTAATATTTATTTATTATTATTGAATACCAATTCGTGTCTAAACTGTTTGATAACATTTAATTGAATGCAAGATTTGCACCAATGTTAGGCACCGACACGTGAATGACCCGAACAAATACACAGGTATTAATTCACTTCATAAAATCCTTTAATCGATTCCTATCTTTGAATAACTATTTTTTAAACTGTAAATTGAATTCTCATTTACTCTGAAAGTGTTCGTGAATTCTCTCGAAAGCAAACCCTCAAAAAGTAACCCAATTATGATTATTATAATATAAATGTTATGAAATCCTTTGATTTGTTATTCAATTTGCTTTCTGTAATAAATTTCATTTGCATTCAAAGACAACTCTCACAACAAAATCAATTAACTAATCATAACATAACATAAAATATATTATTTTCATTAAAAAACTTATTTTCAATTAAAATCACTTATTCAAAACTATGCCATAAAAACAGTTTTTTGTTTAATCAACAAAAATAATAATATAAATGAGAACTGATTTAAACTAAATATATAAATATTATAATAAAACCAAACAATTATTAAAACAATTGTTTTCTAATTCATAAGTGATTTTATATTTTTTTATTAAAATTGTTTTTAATTTGTTTGTGTTTTTTGTTTTAATACAATTTCAGAACTAGTTTTTTATCATTTATTACATTATATTTTGTTTATATCAATATATTTATCAATTATTGAATAATATTTGAAAAAATTTAAGTTATATTTAATGAGAGGAAAATAATTATTTGTTATAATTTAATTGAAGAGAAACTGAAAAATAAAACTCAAGTCATTATATCTACAATTATTATGAAAAAAAGCAAAGAAAAAATCATAATTTTTCTGTCAAAAAATTCTTTATGTGTACCCAATGTCTGCATAATTGAGTTAATGATTGAAATTTGAGATATAATCAAATATTTAATTCAAAAGTTCACAAAAAAATCTAATTAATTGATGTGTCGGAGAGTCTGAATAGGATATGAGGAGTGGATACAAGTGCTCATCATTTCAGTGAATATAAATGTCAGACAACTTATGAAAGAAGAAATTAGTTTAATATGTCTTACATTTCGTAGCACTTAATGAGTTTATCTCTCTTTAAGACTCTCTAAAATCATATTTTTTTGTGCAAAACCTTTTCAAAGTGTTGGACAGAATTCACAATTTGTGCCTCAAATTAGATCTAAAATTGTTGTTATTTTTCTTATTTACACAAAAAAGGCATAATTTTTTAATTACCTGTTCCTCAGTGGATATCTCGGGGCTGGAAGTGTTGGTATGAAGAGATTCCTCTTTAAGGTCGACATCACTACCATTTATAGCTCGCGTCGAATCTATTCATTGAAAATATAAAAGTTTTTTTTAAAAAAAATAATCAAAAGAAATCAACACATTTTGAGAGTTAATATTTTATGGATGCGAGTCATCGACCCATATATTCAACACTTAATATATTCGCAAAAAAATGTTTTTCTGATTTAAAATCACAACAAAAATTCTTATAAATTATTGAGATTTTTGTGTTGAGTTGTGATACTAGTGATACAAGACTTACCTTTTCTTCTTCTTTTGATTTACTACTTATTGAAAGTAACTAAACCTCAATTCAAGCCTAACTTCGAATTAGCCCCGGGTCCTAATATATGAGCACCTGATGGTATGCCCAACTACTCATAACTGAAGTGCTTTTATCTCTATATTGTTTTTGCAAAATAAATAATAATTTTTTTTGTAAGAAAAACATAAAAAATTGTTTAAACATTTGTTTTGATTTACATAACTATCCATAATATGAAAAACTCTCTATTAGTGCAAAGATTTATTTGTCGTTAAAAGAGATAATAATTAACACATATTTTGTAGAGTCGTATAAATGTTGAACAAAAACCTAATATAATATCAACTCTTTATTAATTAACATAAGATATGAAAACAAATCAATTATTAGTTATTTGCGTCAAATCGATGGCTAAACCATTTGATTACAGGTCACGTACTGTATATTTTGTCATACATTCAAACATTGTATTCATTGAAACTGATTATTGAATGGCTTTTTAAACAATTTTATTGCTTTTGAGTGACTTTTGATATAAAATGTGTTTTTCTTTACGGAAGGCTTTGGATAAGTATTCAAATTTTTAATCCAACAAAAAAAAAGGGGGAATAAATTGTTTTTAATCCTCGTTTCGTACAACCCCTTTTATGACTGCCATAATATTTGACAAACAGAGCCCTCAAACTAAATAAGGGTTATATTATTATAATTAAATTACATTTTATTATATTTTTTTTAATATAAAAACAAACCCTTAATGACATTAACAATGATTAACGATATTATTTGTTGAGAAGTTTTAGGTTTTGTGCTCTTAATTAATGTTTTATTTTTTGTTTTATTGTGATCTCGGTTACGCTAACGGCATATCCCATAGCAATTGGCATAGAGTTGACGACCTATGGGTCGGTCATCATATCATTGGACAGTAATCTCTAATTTTAAATTCAATTCTTGTTATGGTTTTAATACTTTGGATTTTTAGGTTTAGAAACAAATGTCTATAAAAAAAGAGTAATAAAAACTTCAGAATATATTTCAAAACCTAAAACAAGAATAAAAATCTTCTTCAAAAGCTCTAACTATTTATAGTTATTATAAAATCTTTTTCATGAGTGAAATGACATAAAGGATATGAAATACGATGACAACAAATATACTAAATTATTTGCCATAAATTTTCATAATTTTAAATAATAAATATCACATAAATAGTACGAAAATATATTTTACATTTCATTTAAGTATTGTATAAATGAAAATAATTATATTTATTATAGAATTTTCTCACAAATCTTATCAAATGCTAAACAATAACAACTAATTAGTGATAACTTTGAGATAATGTGTTTTAAATGCCATTATTTAGTGTTCATTCAAAATGATTCAAATATTTTCTAATACAAAAATACCAATAAATACCGATCAAAAAGCACTTCAATTCACAGATTATATTCAATTGTAAGGTGTTTTCAAATATATTAATAAAAAGGGTTTTATTTTTTTTGAATGAATTTAAATCCTATAAAAAATTTTCTTTAAAAAACTTTAATTAAAATCGATTGAAATGTTTTGCAAATATTTCGTAATATAATATAATAGACAGCTTTCAAAATATCATTTTTAAGTCTCAATATTAATGAATTGATAAGAATTGGAGAAAAAGAGCAAAAAATATGAAAAATCGTGACATTAATGGGAAAGTAAATCAGAATTCAAAGAAATGTTCAATAAAGTGATCCCAAACCAAATCTGATTAGTTTTTCTATTTTTTGTTGTATTTGTAATATTTAAAAGAATTTAAATAAATATTTTATGAGATTTCAAACGATTTAGTTGTGATTATTATGACCTAAACTTGTAATAATCAGTAGTTGTTGTGATTTACATAATTTGTATTCAAATGCAAACAAAGACAAAAATAAAATGTTAAACGATTTGTGTCTAAAGGAAAATATTGAACAGAATTTCATTGTTGAGTTCAAAATGAGATATTTCTCATGGATTACATGTAATAATATTTTCAACGAAAGTCTTAAAATCAATAATAATATTAATAAATAATATTATTTATCCATTTATAGCATATAGTTATGTAATTGAACTCAAGTCAAGTCATTGAATTGATTTGATTTATTTTTCTTTAATAAATATCGATCAGGTTTTGAGTCAAACTTATTTAAAATCAGAGCTAATGGGAAATTATTCATAATTTTGTGTTCAAAATATTGTGCAAATAATATGAAAAATGATTTTATAAAAAATTACAACAAATTCAAAATAATTATTGAAATGTTGTCTCATTTGTAATTATTGTCACAAATATAGTCAACATTTTTGGTAAAATCCATTGAATTGGAAAACATTTGCTTTTCTTCTTTTTCTTCAAAAATATTTATAATATATTTAATTATAAATATTAAGAATTTATTCAAATTTTCAAACATTAGATATATTTAGAGTTATTTATAATCTATTTGTTATTAAACTAAATTAAATGTTAAAAGAATGAGAGAATTGAAGTAATTTCAGTAATCATTAAATAGTTTTTTGTATAAATTATATTTAAATTATGTTAAAAAGTTTGCATAATATGAATGTGGACTCAATTTGGGTCATATCGGGAATCAGAGAACAATGAATTGGTTTGACTGAAGGAAAGTCTCACTCATTGACAGAATTGATTGAATTTTAATTATTCTTACCATTAGTTTGTGATAAAGATATTGCTATTAATGTGAAGACAATCGATAGTAAAAATCCACAATTATTTCGCATTTTGTATCGATAGGTACGACCGGTCAGGGGCTGCCATAAAGACATTAACGTCTAAGGGGTAAACACTTTAATAAATGTTGAGATGAAATGAAGAACTTTAGCGAAAAACACTATGAAATCCAATTCACATCTCTATCAATGTTTTCAATGATCAAAGGAAAGGCTATTTTAAGCCATCACTTCATCACAGGTAAAGTCAATCCCACTATTAATTAATGGTTGGATCGGTTGGTGGTATGAGTGAAGCGCATACAATGGGCACCCTTAGAGCACATGTAGTACTGTGTGAGAACAGTCAGATTCACCTTCACTTCGATCGACAAAAAAAAGTATTGTTTTAAATGTTTGGATAATATTTGGTTTTCTTACGGTTCACCTGTTGTTCCGCTTTCACCAAATGCTTCAGCACTTGTAGTTTCGGTCAACAGAGTTGGGATACCAGTGTTGCAAACATTAATCCAGAATAGAGTGGTGTGTTTGTGCTCAATCTAATCCACCACTCCTTTCCCCTTAAAGAATACCAATGAGTAAAAAGCAAAGGACACCCCAAAGGGATCATAACATAACTGGTCTCTCAAACAAACACTTTTTTTTCGCTCTGTCTTTAGGGATAACTTTGGGACTGAAAACGAAATTTTAAATAATTTTCTAATATTTGAATGAAAATTATTTTCTCACAAAAACTTTTAAATAAACGAATGTTTCCTTAAAATGGTTTTTATGTATATTTTAAGACCAAAACAATTCACACAATTATTAATAATTTTTTTTCTAAAATAAGTTTCAAAACTTTCTCTTTAAAAATGTTTTGAAAATCAAGTCTATTGTAATGATTGCTAAAACAGTTGTTAAGGAAATATTAATGCAATTCCTTATCACATATTCAACAAAATATTGAGTAATTATCGGACAAAATGTCAATTAAATTAATTAATCACATAATTGTTGTGTTCATAATATAACCACTTAATAGATATTCATTAAAATAATTATCGTTTTTAATGAATAATTTAATACAAACAACACTTTCATTCATTCATTCATTGTTCAAAAGACAATATTTTAATGTAATTTTCAAAACAAATTCAAACATAGGTTTGAATATGAATTGCAGACAAACATATTTTATAGCGAATAGACAGACAGGTAATGCCATTCACCAAGACTTTCGGCTTGTGTTCATATCATGTGTAATATCTATATTTTAATTGTTTTCGTTGAGAAAACCATTTAAAAAGTGGCACAAATTTTCATCATTAATATGTTATAAACACTCATAGAATTGCAATACGAAAACCAATAAACACATTGACTGACTCTAGAATAGGTTAGAATAAAAGGTCAGTTGAAGTGAACACAAATTGGCATTGATTTGAAACACAACAAAAACTTTTGCTTTCAGTTACTGACTGTATGTCCAAAAAGTATCACAAATGAAATGCTATTCAAATGCTAACTACATATTCGTTAACTGTTTTTGAATAACAATTCATAGAGTTTTTCATTTACTTAAAAGTTTTTTTTCAATCAAATTGAACTCTAAAATGTTGTTCACATTAAAATATATTCATTTAATCCAATGAAATATTGATGTCATCCTCAGTGGTAGTCCTGAATAAGGATAGTCTGAAGTGATTGGTAACAGAACTCATAAAATAAAGTTAACCTTAGAATTGACTGATAGTATATATAGTGATTGACTTCATTTCATTCACTTTTCAGCACATTTCGAGTAGTTTTAAATTATCTTTATTTTCAAACATAAAGATATCTTTATTTTTATTTATAATTAAATTTAAATAAAAATTAATCAATAGATCTATAATTAGTTATAAATAGATTCAAATTATTTAATCCAAATGTTTATTATATAATTAAAATCAATGTATTTGTGATTTACATGAAATACTTTGTGTATAAATGTTTGAAACTATAATCAAATACTATATTAATTATCGAAAAAATCTTTAAAATATATCTTAATTCACATTTAAATGAATTTATTTTGAAATTCAAAAAAACTCATTTAAAATAGTTTTTTTAGTTATTTTTTCTAACCTTAAATACCGTAATAATTATCTGATTTAGACTCTGAGAAAAGTGTTTCAAAAATGTTTAATTTTTAAGATTTAATTTCAAATCTATTTCCTGACAAATGTTTTATATTTTGAATAACATTTCAAAATTCGTCGTTCACTTGATTTTAATCTCAAAGTGAGTGAAGAAAATGTGTTAAAAGTTGTCTTCAAAAATCAAGACTTTTATACCATTTGAAGGATGAGTGAAAAAAATTGTGAGAATATTTTTCGCTGGGATTTGAAATGAATTAAATTTGAATAAAAATCTTTTAACAAAATCTAATCAACAAAATATAGTTAAACAAAATTAAAATATATTTCAGATTTGAATTTTGATATTTAATTAATTTATTTAATCATTTATTTTGGAAAAAAATTAAAATAAATGTCAAAACGATTATTTAAATGAATATTGAGTGAAATCACAGTTTAAATGAATTGATATTAAAATTGAAATAAAAATTAAATGTTAGATAACTTTGTTTAACAATCGCATAGAAATGGCAAACATTTATCTGACATACTCTAAGGGGGTTAAGAATAATGTTATTTTTCTCCAAAAGTTGTTACAATAAAAGGGATTTTAAAGTAAAAAACTTTCAAAAATGACCTCATATTACATGAGAATTGATATGAACAACACTTAACAAAACGACAAATAATATAAAATGTTTTAAAACGATTTTTTTTGTTTAAATTTTTATATTTTTTGAGAAATTATTTCACATAAAGAAAATCAAAAAATAATATAATAATAAACTAATTGATTGTCGAATTAATCGCAACTTTTATTATTCATTTGGTGTTTGTTTGCGGAAATCATTTGTGTCTAATATAGCATAACATCATTTAATAAAAATATTTTCTATTATAAAATAGAAAAAATTTTTATTTTTTTATAAACAAATTCAATAATAATTTTAAACTTTTAAATTAAAGCCACAAAAATGGTGTGAATTTTCCTCAATTACAATCGACTGTATATTAACGTCTTGTGTGTCCATAAAGTAATAAAAGGTGAGAAAATACTCAACAAAATAACTTTGTTATCGTTTTTTCATTCAAAAGTTGTTCTGGTATTTGAAAGCACTATAAATCGTGTGCACAAAAGGTGTGTCAAAATCGTTGCCCAATTCTGACAACAAATAAACTGACTTTCATTTAAGACTTTTATGAAAAATAAATCATTTAAAGAAATATAACTGACTTTCCTATCATTCAAAAGGGGTTTTGCCTTTAATTTCATCTCATTTTGTGTTTGTTTTGTGAAAATGAAATGAAAAGTTGATTCAAAATTATGTATTAATGTTATGTCAATACAAATACGAAAAAATCAATTTTCATATTAATTATCCTCGTTTTGGAATAAATAATAGCGATTGAGACAGTTGTTTATAATGATCTTGCTCATATATGCAATCAATTGTTGCCAAAGACAGGTCAGGGAGAGTCGTATCACTACAGCTCTTAAGCTTGTATTGTATTTCCAATTCAGTCCTTTGTAATCGGATTTTAATTTTGATTATAATTATAATAAAAGCCATTTGTTAGACATATTCCCAAAACATTTGGTTCAGTGGTTTAAAAGGAGTTTAGACTTGGCTTACAATTCTATTCCGAGATAAGTCTTGAGAAGACCTTGGATTTAATGCAACAAAAGTAAAAGTGATCCCAAAGTGAATGTGAAAACTCTGTTCAAACAATTGAAGGCAAGTTAGATATGTAAGTCTCGAACACCCGAAGCATTTATATTAAATAACTTATATTAAAAGTCAATTAAATTAACAAAAATTATTTCAAATCAAATAAAACTCAAATCAAATGAGAATTTGTCAGAAAATAAATATAAATATTTTTTATAAACAAATCGTTAATAGTTTAGCAAAAAATTAAAAACTTTTTCACGACTTCCAAAGACTATATCCTTGACTGACATACGAATGGATCATAACTTGAATGCTGAACAAAATGCTGAAAAAGTTTTGAAAAACTCAGTGTCTTTTTCACGAATATTGATAACGAAATATCAATTACTTCAAACCCAATGATAATGACTTGAATTGCCGGCAGTTATGACAATACAACTCATACACAGCTTTGAAATAAAATGCAATTTTATTTTATTAACAATTATTCAAATCTAAAACATTTTTATTATCAAAGTTTTAAAGCATTTTTAAGAAACAGATATTAAATATTTAGCGCAAATACATCTCATTAATTAATTATCAATATTTTGCAATTTATATGTATTGAGACATTTGTTTAGAAAAGAAATACTTGTAATTAATTTCATAAATCAATAATTTTATAATAAATTTAATTTAGTTTTTTTTGGCAATAAGTTATCCAAAGAAAATTGTTGTGAAAATAATGTTTTGACTCTATATTCAAGATATTGTATATTGTATTAAATATTTGATAATTGTTTTAATAAGTGATAAAAATATCCCAAAGAGTTATAAACGATATTTGAATTGTAAAAATTGTTTACAATAGAAAATGTTATTTAAAAAACGATATAAACTTTTATGCCTTTTATTTCGTTAAAGTGTTTACTGTTTTTCAATTGATTTTTATTTCTTTTGATTATTTTTTTAGATAATAACTAATTTTATTCCCCTTTAGTGCCCTTTAGTGCTTAAAATTGAATAATTTCATTAAAAACAAATTATTTTTGGTTACCATTTGAAGAATTGATAAACATTTTTAAATTATAATTAATTTCAAACTGTTTTCTAATAACAATTTTGTTAAAAAATAAAAATATTTTTTAGTTTCTTTGATAAATAGGTTTTTAAATCACAACCGGAGAGAGAATACAGGGTTTAATATAAATATAATTAAAGCCTTATATCTATTGTATATATATTTATAATGAATATATTTTTGTGTAATTTATACTCACATTCAAAATAAGTCAAATTATTCTTAAAGGCATTTAATACTCAATTGTGTAATGCATTCACGTCTTAATGTCTGTGAAAGGAGTCATTGGATGCCAACAGAGCTATGAATTGTTGAGAAAAGTATTACTTATTTTCAAATATAAATATAATTTAATGAACAATGCATTCGTTAAATAATAACCACCAGATATTAGGCTATTATTTGATGTGTAATATATACCTGTGCTCTCAGACAGGGGTAGTCAAGCACTGAAAGCTTAGGGATTATTAATAACTGGGTTAATAATAACCATTAACTTGAAGGGCATATTATAAGGGCATTACTTATATTTGTTGGACAGGTAGTCGAAAGTACATTTCCGACACATAGGCCTGGCTTTGGGTAATAGATATTACTGTTCATTAATAGTGGAAATTATTTTGTGGTGATTTGATTGCATGAGAAAAACACTTTTGAATATAAGAAAAACACATTTCGTGTCAACAAATATTTTTTTCATTAACATTGGAAGTGATCTCAAAAAAGGAGAGATATTTACAAAGATCTCAACAAAGAATTTGAATATTTAGAGCAAATATTTGAATCATTTTTTTATAGACTTTAAAATGCTTTGAATAAGTATTGAATGCATTCGTTTTGAATACAATTCTCACCCAAACTATAGTTTTGCATAAATTTGTTTATTTTTGCCTTAAGTGTTAAAAAACAAATAACACTTTAAGGGTTTTAAGGGTTAAGTCGAGAGATAGGGTTTGGGATTGTGTTTGAGTTTAAGGGATAATAAATCAGCGAAAGATAAGACATAAAGAAATGCTTTTTAATATTTGTCGAAATGGCTGTTGTTTTAGGCATTAAAATAAGGGGCAATTGTTTTAATGGATATAACCTAATATAAACTCATACAAATTCATACTATTCGGCAAATAATACTACTTTCCCTTCATTTCAAAACCCATTGCCTAAAGAAGTTAATATAAAATGATTTCTAATCACATTTATAGTGAAAAATATGTGTTATTTCTTAAAATAAATGCATTCAAAGCCAATGAAAAGTCTCTTTAAATAACGTTATATTATATTAATATTTCATATCAATCGCAAAACTGATCTCTACTTCAATCTCAAAAAAAAATGTATTCAAAAATGGATTACCAAATCGTGATCTAATTCTTTGCTGAGATCTAATTATTTATGAAATGCTGTTTTCTTTGGCTTTTGTTGTGTTTGGAAAACATATTCTCAATTTGAATGCCTTTTTAAGAGAAGATTCACAAAAATGACATCAAATAATTGATTGCATTTTTGTGAGAAAGTCATATATCTAGTGATTAGGGAACAAGAGGTCAGACCCGGAAACCATCTCTACTATTGATGGTTATATAAGATTAAGTTGTTTTCAATCGTTTTGATCACATGTTTTCATCAGTTATACAACATTTGTCTCATTTTTTAGTCACTGAAGTATTTTTTTATTGTATTAAAAATTATTTATTAATAATATTTTTGTTTTGAAATGAATTTTTTTCCATAAATATTTTGATTTATTGAATCCTTGGATAAAAGCGTAAAAAAGTGTAATTTTGTTTCAAATTTAGTTGAAATTCAATTATATTTAAAGTCAATGCAATTAACAAAAGTCTTCAGCAAATCATGTATTAATTTAAACAAAATCTTATCCTTCGTTACAATCAATATATTTAATATTTTGATTAATTGATAGATTTTTTATAAAAATATTTGTGATTAAAAGCCGTTTAAGAAAAGGTGAAATAAAGCAAAATTAATCAGAATTAATACATATTATTTGGAGCAATGATTATTCAATACCAAGTATATATGTATTCCTTAATTGATTTTAAAAGACATTCATTTTTACTATTTTTTCCCATATTTTTCCCCTTAGACAGAGATATAGCAATCGATTGATTCAATGCTAATTCAGTTTTTAAAATTCAATACAAAATTCAGTTTTTTTTAAATATATTTATTGAATGTCTGAACGGAATAATTAACGATTAATTATATTTATTTTGAGTCCTATTTTTAAATATCAAATGGGATTCACATGTTTTTTGGGCTCAAAATCAACATTCATTCACATGTTGTTTGAATAGAAAAATAAAGAAATCATTATTTTGTTAGCATTTGATGTATGGCTTGAAATGAATTCTTCACACAATAGTGAAGACAAACGAAATGAACAAATAATTGTGTGAAATAATAATAATAATAATGTTTTGCTTCTAAAATATACATAAAATCTTTATATTTTGACAAACATTTCTCATAATTGAAGTCCTATTCAAACAATTAACAAAACAATTCAATTAAACATAAATGGCATAAAATTTGTTCACAATTTGTTTATTTATTTATTTATTATTATATTTTAATAGTATTTGAATCTAAATATTTAAACGTTTTGATAATAGGGTTAAATATGAAATTAAAACATAAAATATATTATTATTTCACTTCCTTTTTAATATATTTTAATAAATTTTTGACAGAATAAACATTTTTGAAAACATCAATCATTGTATTGAAGAATAAACAACAATAAGAGCAATAAATATGTAATTATTGACTAAAGAATTAGCAATTATTAAGGATTAAAACTCTCTTAAGTGTCATAATTGCAGATAAATGAGTGTTTTCTTAATATAAAAGTGAATTCAATGAAATAATTTTCATTATTAGCCAATTGTATGCCATTATCATTAATGATAGTGATTAGCGATCACTCAATACATGAATACATTATTCGTTTTAATTCATTATTCTTTCATATGTTCAGTCAATCGATTGGTATTTGTATTTTTGAGCCAAAAAATATATAAAATTTTTAATTTAATAATCAAAATCTGATTCATTAGATATAAAAAAAATGTTTTTAATAAACGAAAATGAGATCAGGGATTGAAATACATTTAAAGTTTTCAATGACTTTAAAGTAAAACTTTTTTCTGGCCATCAATTCATACCTGAAGTGTTTGTATCATTGTTTGACTCGAATAATGGTTACAATTATTGACCGATTTTTCAATTAATTAGATTTGAGTTTTAGTGTTAAAGCGATCTTATCATCAAATTTCATGCCTTTTATAAGGTTTATAATATTTTCAAATAAATATCATATAATTAACACTTGTATTGAATGGTATTTTTAATTACTTTCATAATTATGATTAATAGCAATAATAGTCCAAATTGTTTATCAATCCTATATTATAGTCCATTTTGAAGCACTTGTATTGAAATAGTGTTTAAACCCCCTGAAGACGCCTTAAAACTAGGCCAGAGATCGGATAATTAATTGTCGCCATTATTTTCATTGAATAATTGAATATTAATTCTATGCCAAAACGCTTGTAAAAGAGGTGACAATCATTGATAATCAAGAATTGAATGGAGTTTTAGAAAAGTTTTCCCTATTTTTTAATGATCTCAAAGCACTGACAGAATGAATACGTGCTATAATTCACTCATTGATCTCATTATACGTTAATATAAATATTTTTATATCCAATGCATAATTGAAATCTTAATCCCAATCTATGATTTAAGATGATCTGTGACAGTTGTAAACTATACTCAAGCACAATTAACTCACGTCTCGTCTCACAAAATAATTAATGGTTTATTAATTGCCTTTCAATTGGATAATGAAAATTCATATCTAAATGGACTTTAAATGACTGCTCGAACACTCACTTCAGACACAAGTGTATCTGAAATGCAATGAAAATAATAATACACTTAAATATATAAATGTATTTCTACTATACTTTCAGCCTATAATGAATTCAATTTATTTCATCTCAAAATTTTCCATTTAATGGTTTTCAATGGTTTTGGGCCTCAATTTCGGTGCCATTGAATTGAATAATTAGTTTGTTTTTTTGTTAATACAATTTGCATTGAAATGATAGTCACATAGAGTTCAAGTTTGATCGCAATCCACAAACAAAATATTTTTTTCAAAAATTCAACGAACAATACAATAATCTAAGAAAAGATCAGTTTTCAGATTTAGACTATATTTTTAGAAATAATATCTTCTTTTAAAAGCATTTTTCTTATATATATTTTTAGTTATTTTATTCAAAAAATACTCAAAAACTTTGAAACTTTATATTACATTAAGACAAAAACAAAACTAAATTCAAAATTTAAAAAAAATTAGTTTTGAATCCTTTTAATACAAATGACAAATAAAAATAGATTTAATTTTATATTAATTGAGAATTTTATTTATTTTTGAATATCTATTCATTTAATGATTATTTAACCTATAAATTGAAAAAAATGTTTTTTAGTTTAATTGATATATAATTGAAATACTCTTAAAGATTGTAATTAAAGAAAAATAAATTTAATATAAAAATTGAATAAAATCTATATTTAAAACTAATTATTATGTATTTCTTTTGATTTAATTTCATTTTATATTTATATCATAACTGGTGTTAAACAACGAGAAAATTCAAATGAAAAAAAACATTTATAATTAAAAACACTTAAAATATATGTAATTTAAATACTGTTTCTCATTATCGCTGTGTTTATAGGCACTAGAATTTAGTTAAAATCACAGCTTTTTATAGATTTTTATAATGATCTAAACGTTAATTAATTATAAATATATTTTATTATAATTCAGATATTTTTCTTATGAGACCATCAATAAAAGGTTTCAATACATCTAACATAAGATTAACATAAATATATAGATTTATTGTCGCAATCATTGCATAAAATCTATATTTAATTGAATTTCGCTTTCCTTTTGGCGATAATTATATTTATATTTCAAAGCCTATAAAAAATCGAGTTTTTGTTGAAATTTTTTTAATAAAAGTTTATTTAAAAATAATTTTGAAAATTACAAAATAATTATAAACTATTGAAAATTTGTTTAAAACATGAAACGAGATTTGATGACAAGATTCAAGAATTTTCTCACAATATAACATATATTAATCGGATTTTAAAATCAAAACTAAAAATAAATTTTTTATTTAATGAGTTTTTTAATCCTGAGATCGATATAATGAAAACATATTAAACAATAATCAATTGATTTGTTTCAATTGATTCCATATTAATTGAATTATTCAATTTATTACTAATTAATTCAATTGAATTTCAATGGTTTTTATTGCAAATTAACGACTATTTCGTAATTCATTCACAAATAAATCAATAATTTTATTATATATTTCAATAAATATGATATCAATGAATAGGACATACTTTTATCTAAAGTGGTCTGTGATATGAACATTCAATGGCATTGTATACTCAATTGAATGCCTGTCCACTTCAGGTCATAATAAAAGTTTGGTTTTTAAGCAAAATTCGTGAATTAATTACTTTAAAATCAGGTCATTTGAAAAGTAAAAGTAATATATATTTTCAAAAAAAAAATACATTTTATTCCCACAAAAGAGTTAAGAATTTGAATATAAAAACAATAAAAACCAACAAATTATAAAATAAGAAAATTTAATCACTTTTTAATATGTTTTTAATCATTGATTCACATCTTATTTCACTATTTTGTCAAATATATAAATGAATAATAATTGAGAAAATGATACAAAAAACTGGTTTTACTATATTTTTGTTGGTTTCAGACCTTATATTATATTATATTATATTTAGGTTTTATTTCAAAATATATTTGCAAAAAATCGATTAAACGATTGCTTCGAGTATTGATTCAAATGATTATAGATTTGAGATTTGAGTCCAAACTTAAGAAATGATTTTTATGTTAATTAAACAAATTTAAAAAATTAAAAACAAAGACATTGAATGATTTGAGAGCAAAAAAAGTCTCATTTTTTATAACATTCAAATTTGTCTTTACTTTGATTGTCAGTCGATTGTGTCCTCCAATGAAAGTCAAACACATTTATAACGAAATAATGTTTTTTGTCTAAATGTAAATATGTTTCAATATTTCAGGAAAACATTCAAAGATTTGATTTTTAAACTTTAATTATTTGCTCAAAAGTTTTCTTTTCAATGAAAACATAATTATTCAACAGAAGCAAAACTCAATAAAACTTTTTTTGTATTGAAATGTATGACAAAAAAAGTTTGTTATCTCTTATAATCAGAAACAAACAAAAGCCTAGATTTCTATCAAACGATTTGATAAAATAAATCAAAAAATTTTATTGAATTTATGAATGAATTGTTATTTTGTTTAATATTATATTTATTAATTTATTCATTAATATATGTTTGTGAATAAAACTGATAACAAAAATATTTACAAAAAACTGCTTCTGAAATGTTTAAGGCTTTGAGTGTTTTTTGTAAATGAGATCAAAAAAATTGAAAGTAATTCTTAATAATAGCCTCCAGTTTATGATATGCGAGATTGAAATGAGTTTTTATTTGTATTGAATTTATATATTTTTATTAATAAAATTAATAATTTATAAACAATTTTCCTTAAAAAATATATCATTTGTTTTGTTTGTTAACAAAAAACACTTTCATATTATCTAAACTTAGAAAATATCTAAATTACAGACATTTGTATAAAGTTTCACTTTTTCTCAAATTTTATTTAAATCATTTAAAATGTAATAAAAAAAGCTATAATTTATTATCACAAAAAATATAGCAATTTTTTCAATAAGTTATAACATAATAAACATTAAAATTTGACATTTGATTAAAAAACTAGATTTTGTTTTCTCTGGTCTCTAAAGGATTTATTGTCGACTCGTTTTCTCGTGTTTTTATTTGAAAAAAACACTTGAATTTGAGATCTGTTTGATTTGAATTCATATCTATGTATTGCTTGTACTGTATATCAAGGCTTTCGTTGAGATCTAATTCTAAATCAAATGTAAGGAAATTTTGTTTCACTTATCTGTTAAACAATTGGCTTTGAGTTGAGAAATAAGGCAACAAAAAAACAGTTTTTAATTTTGAAATACAGATATAATTAGATATTATTTGCCTTAAGAATTGGAGTTCAAATTAAAGTTAATTCTTTGAATTCATTGAATTAATAATTACTTAGTTATCAAAAGAAATTTATTGTTATGAATGAAAGACACATTTCAATGAAATCTATTATTCATTGATATGTTTGTTATTTTTAAAACAGAATAAATGAAAGTTTAAAATATTATTCCTATAATCAAATTCTCCCACACATTGGCTATGAGTGAATGCAATACAGTATATATGAGTTAAATAGGTATTTGTATTCACACCGGGAGGAAAAGTAGGTCTAAATTTTCACGATAATTCATGAACTTTAAATGAAGCAATTTTTCGAATCCACCCTTTGGTCAACTTTTGTCCAATAAATATAATAAAACTCATTTCAAATGAATTATTGTTTGAAAGAAAATATTTGAAAATAAAACAATAGTTCACTTAAATAGAGCTCACATTTTGAGTGACTTTTATATCATATGAAAAGCATTTTAATTTTGGGCTTCACTTAATTATACATAAGTTTCAAATGTTTTTAATTATTTTTGATTGTTATACAAATTTTATATAATTTATAGCATTTTGTAATTGAAATACAGATACTCT
>JAQIXR010000238.1:0-38203 GCA_034700825.1 Quadroppia sp. Gr-Ori-00064 | reverse complement strand
CTCTCTCTCTCTCTCTCTCTCTCTCTCTCTCCTCTCTATTTTTGAATAAAACTTTCACATAAAGACAGTCATCTCATTGTAGGCACTGATAGTCGGTGTCTGATAACTGGTTTTTGTTCACTTTCAACACGTTTTCCCTTTTATTGCATTTGAAGACATTTGAAGACATTTATCATTTGTCAAAACATCTCAAAACAGCTCTCCTTTTATTAGTCTTAAACCTCCGACAGAAACACATATTTTTAATACCGGTATCTATTCTTTCATAGCCTTATCGCTCACACACTTTCATCCCAATCCCCTTCACATTCACTCTACCACTCATTCATTATTTTCATCTCTTCGTTGACTTTGATTTTGTTGAAGAATTTGTTCAATATTTGAAAACTATTTCTTCTCCTTTTATAAGAATTATCTGAAAGCATAAGAAATTGATTTTTGTTTTAGAGAATATTCTGTGAAATAATGACTAAAATTCTTAATAATAATTACTTTATGCTATGCTATTATATTGAGAAATAACGTTATAAATCAAAACAGGTTTTAATGTTATCAATATTTTCTCAAATAAAGTATAATCTTAACAATCGATATAACAAATAGTTTTTTGAATGTTTTTAGTAATTCATAAAATTTTTAATCATTTTTTTATTACAGAAAATTCAATATTGAAGTTAACTTACATTTGAGTGAAACTGCAAATTGAAAGTAATCTTAAGGTAAATGAAAAACATTTTTCGCATTAAAACAATTGACTTAATTTGATATAAATTATGGATTTTTTTAAACAAAAAGATCAAAAATAGAGTGAAACACAAAAACACAAATCATTTCGACAAATGAGAGGAAATAAAATACAATTTCTTATAAATTTGTCAAAAAATAAGACTTAAATTATGATAATATAGTTGAGAGACAATAGATATATAGACAATGAAAATACAATACAATCGAAAGCAAACTATAGACCCGTTTCTCGTCAAGTGTTGCATAACTATTGCATTGTTGTGTTTGTTGTACCGAATCTCCTCTCATCTACCCTAACCTCCCTGTGCTCGCAATTTTTTTTCTCTCTATCTCTCCCATATTGTGTGCACTTGCCTTACAGCCAGTGCTACTCTCCCACCACTACAACCACTCTCCCCAACATCTCCCTCACACACAGTCTACCGGCGCATAAACTTTAGTGGAACGGGCGTTCATATCCATCCAATTTCTTAGTGGCGTTTAAGTCGCGGCTCATTGACTCGGAAAGTGTTTTCTAGAGACGCGGCACAAGTAGTTTATGCCCTGACTTGAGCCATAATTTACGTAAAAATATTATTATAAGAAAATCATGAAATTATTTGAAACGAAAAACTCTTTGCACTTAAAAAATGAGAGAATTTTTGCCAATTTCTCAAAAATATTAACATTTTCTTAAACTAAATTTAAAATTATTTTTTGTTTATAAATAAAAATTATTTTTAGTTTTCAGGAAATGAATCGAAATTTTCTCTTAAGAAAAGTTTAAATACTTTTTATATACTTTTTATAAAAATTTTCGAATCATTGACTCTTAAGAGGAAAAGGATTTTAATGTATTTGATTGAACTATCAGTTCATAAGCAGTTCTTAAGCTCTTCAGCAAATTGTGAATCAAATGCCATATTCTCTACACTTTTATCTCTTAACTCATTGTCTGTTTTCTTTGAAAACCGATTCTCTATAATAACGAAAAAATAAGATTTTTAATTGTCTTTTGTTATAACAGAATAGGATTTTCACTGTAAATCGAGACCCGATTTCCTGTCATTCACTTCTGTAATTCACATACCAGTGCTCTGAGAGTAGTGTAGCAAAGATTGGATGTAAAACTGAAAGCGTTTTGGGTCCGTCCAAGTGATCCTCTTATGCCTCTTAGGCCCACTTCCTTCCCTTCCTTTAGTGAACAACCGAAATGTTCATTTCCCACCTGAGTTGAGCTGAGCCGCTGTGCTCTCTATGCCTCAGCTACCAGTGCTCTGACGGCTCGAAACGCAACAATGAATTGAACGCACAAATTGTCAAATAGTTAGTCGAGAAATCAGACACACCGTCAGAGCACTAGTAGTTCGCTGTTGTTATATGTGTGGTGAAGGGCACAGGCATTGGATTAAGACTGCATGTGCTGTTAGTTGTGTGCAGTCGAATGAGGAGTCAGTTTTAGTGTTAGTCTTGAGATGAGATGCGAAGGAAATACATGTGAAGAGTGAGAGAGAGAAAAAAAAGTTAACAAAAAGTTTGAATAAAAAAAACTTAAAAACCTTTGGAAAGAAATCATAATTTACTTCATGTGCTATAAGTGTTATCTCGCTGTCAATAAAGAGTCAGTCCATACATAGCACTGGTATATACAGTACGTGGAAATGATTTCTTGTTATATATAAAAGTGCTTTCGAGGCCAAACACCCAAACACTTACTCTTGAAATAATAATTCAGTTCTTATTATTGCTATGAATTTGATTGTGTTATGACTTTTGGTCAATGTTTTCGCTGTTGTGTGTGTTTTGCCATCAATTCATTTCACTCTATGTTTCCATGTTTTATATGTGAAGAAAACAATTTGTTCTCTAACTAAACAACTGGTGAACCACCAGTGCCTCCCGACTCCCACCTAAATGATTGGAACATCCAATTTGATTATTTATATTATTCTCTCCACTCTTTGTATGTTTTTGTTTGGCTTTTTGTTATCATAATTGAGCAAAAAGTTCTGCTTTTGCTCTTAATATAACAACATTTTTGCTGTGAATTTTGTGACAATTATTGGATTCAATCATTAGTATTGACAGAAAATTACTTTTCAATCAAACTATGGATAAGAAATTGTTTTGATTTTCTAAAGAGAAAAATCAATGTATTCTGAATGTAAGCAAAGATTTTCATTATTATAAAAATTAATTGAAATTTTAGACAAAATTTATTATTTTTGTTTTTCTGAAACAAAACATTAATTTTGAATTAAATTCTACTTAAATGAAAAATGAAGTTTTTCTGCAAATATTATTATTTTATTTTTTGTGTTTTTCGTTATATTTTTCCCAAACAACAAATACATAAAATTGTCTCCAATTTTTCATTTGCTATTAATGTCATGTATTTTGTCATCAAATCAATAAAAAATAAATAAAAAGTTCTTTAATTATATTGTTGTTATGTTTTGCATGAATTGAAAAATAAAACAATAGTTTATTTGATGAAAACTTTTAGAGCTTAACAATCGATTGATTGGATTTTTTTAGTTTTACTCTGAGTCTTATTGAGGATAAGTGAAGAAAAATTAATTTTCTTTTGTATGCTTTTTTGCAATCAAATACTATTTAATAGCTTTAGAAATGAGATTAAAGTATTTTTTCAATTAAGCCATGGATTGAATCGATTGATATATACGAAAAGGTTTATCTAATTTTATTTTTGAAGACTTGCATAAAAATGTGACCTTTTTATGAGACTTTGAGACAAAACCTTTTGCTTAGCATTTAATTACACAACCATTTCATCAAATTAATGATGAAATAGTCGTTTGAATTAATAGGTGCTTCAGTCCTAACAAACTCTACATTCATGTCATATGTGTTGTCGTCGAGAGTAATGAAAAACTTTTTAGAGATCTCTTCACTCTTTAGTTGTCTATTATAAACATTTGGCAAACAATTAGAGCAGAAGTTATTCACAAACTTTTCTATTAATTAATTCAGTGATAGAAACGAAAGTCAGAAAAATATCTGCAATTAATATGTGATATAAAAATATAATATAAAAGAGTTGTTATAATCAAAACAAATTACTTGAATATAGTGTGTGTATTAGCACTAGAAATCATTTCGAGCCTTAAATTAGACTCAAAATTTATATTCATTTCTCTCTCAACTCTTTCTGTTATTCCCATAACTTCTGTATATTATAACTGATGTTAAGATAGAGTAAAACACAGTAAATCTCATAATTATTTTTCTCATTTTAATTAATTTTTGTTCATTTTTTTCTGTGTTTAAAATTCAGACAAAACTTTTTGAAAATGATTTTTGAAATTTTGAGCTAAAGTTTTCGTGCATTTCGTTTGCAATTTTTATTTCATAATTAATTGTCGTGAAAATAATTATAAGTAATTAATGCTATAATATATATATATATAATTTTTATATAATTCTTGGCTCCAATTGAATGAAAGGTTTCCGCTCTAACGATAATTAAATATTTTTTCTATTAATTTATATTATTATATCTAATAAAAGCATTCTTTGAACAAATGAATTGATTATAGATTTAAGAAAAATAAATTGTTTTCTACTATTAATTACATTTTTTGGCAGACATTTGACTGAATTGAATGAAAAATTGTTCAAAACTTTCAATAATATATAAACCATAAAAACTAATTATATAATTATATCTATATTTTTGAGTTATAAAAGGGTTTAAAATGAATGATATGATATATGGCCTCAAAATATAATTATGGAATTTTGTTTATATTAATTATCAGACATTTTCTACAGAATATTCATTATTCAAACTTTTTAATATTTTTTTTATTCTTCACTCAATTCTGTTAATCGATTGCATTGAAAACTAATTGAATACTTGATGTCATATTATGTGTTAATTAGTTTCGGTTTTCACTATAAATTTGTTTCAAGTTTTTATTAAAATTTTTATTGATTTAATGAATGATAAATTAATGTTAAAAAATTGGTTTCAATTTTGTTATAAATTTCAATACAAAAACAGATATATTTTATTCAATTTTCACGAACATTCGTATCGATTAAAATTCACATTTTTCTCATTCTCGTGAATAACGAGTTTTTTTTATTGAATGTTTTTTGGATGAATAAAAAAAGGTTTTGTATTTTTAATATATTTTCTGATCTTATTTTGAAATTTTTTTAGCAATTTTTTTACTTTTTTTCATGAAATTTCATTTCTTGCGATAAAAAACTATTTTTATATTAAGATTTTTAGAGCAAATAAATTATTTGGTAATCATATACAAAACTCATGTTATTATATAAATGTTTTTTTATATCAATGTTTAAATTATTTTACTTTTCGTATCAGACAATGAAATATATTTGGTATTGTTTTTGCAACTCATGTTTAGTGACCGAAACAACTATTTGCAGTTGGTTTTGGCAGTAGATTCTAATGTGAAAAATATTGTCCATTAAAATAATTATTAAGTTTTTTTTCAATTATTATAATTTTATTTTTTGAAGTGAAAAATGTCACCAAAAATAAGATATTTTAAAAAATATTCACTTTTAATAAATTCATAAAATTGTATATTTTTTTAAATTCTACACATTTTTATATAAATTCATGAATCCATTGATCGCTAAAAACTGTCAAAAAATATGTTTCAAAAAGCTTTAAAACGATCAAAAGAATAATGTTTTCATCTTTTTTCATATCATTTCATATGAAATGCTATGAATATATAAAAAAAACTTTTTCTCTTATATTTTGTGTAAAACTGGAATTTATTTATATTTTGTTCTTCAAAACGATTGACAGACAATATATCAGTCATTTTATTTCCGGTCCTTTTATTTAATTTATAGAAATTTTCATTTATTTTGCAATTATTTATTGTCGAAGGAATTCAGACATAAATTGATGAAAATTTTGATTAATTATTTGAATTTATTAAACATTTATATTATATACTTATATTTCATTCATTCAATTCATAGCAAATATTTTTTGTACAAATCTTTGCATAAATACAGAAATCAATGCAAATTATATGTAAATAATGTTCAATAGATTTAATAAAATGTTATATTATATGTGATTATGAAAATTGATTTCAATGTAAGAATATTTCTAACAAATTGCGAAAATTTGAGCAAAACTTTCATTAATTGATTTATGAGTCGATATTCTCGAGAAAGTATATATGAAATAAAAATTTCATCAAAAGAAATGAAATATATTTTTTTCAATTTTTCATTTGAGAAATACATTTTGAACTCTCCGTCCGATATGTGAATAGCATTGAAGTCCATAATAACTACTGAATTATTAATGAAAAACATCTATCATTTGTTGTGTTATTATTAGATTGTGAATGAGTTGTACAATAAGTCTGATTCTAAGGCATCGACTCTTTTGTCAATTCTAATACATTAGTGGATATCCAGAACTTTTAAATCTAGACACAGACAGAGTCCGACCCTTTTTAGTATATGAAATACCCATTTCTTTTGGAAAGGCATATATTAATGATTTTATGAAAATTGTGGAATAGGTTTGCATTGAATACAATGATAACTGATATGAAAATGTTGACCAAAAGGGCGAATAGAAAGTCATTCATTCATCTATTCTTATATTTAATCTATTTTTGTATTGTTTTTCTTTCGTATAATTTTTGTGAAAGAAATATAATTGAATTGATTTGAAATGTTTATTATTTTAATTTTTTTATAAATTAATTGTTTTAACGAAAACAAAAACAAATTTACAAAACTCTATTAAATCTAATGATTGAAAAATATTTGCATTTATTCATATATTTCTAAACAAACATTATTTTGAGATTACTTTCAAAACATTATTGAAAGATATATTGAAAGGATTGAAATATTAAAAGAAAAATCATTCAATTATATAAATAAATCCATTTCCTCTACCATTCCATATGTGATATACATTTCATTAAATGTATAGTTAAAGTGAACACACATTTTGAGTCTCATATTTATTGATCGACTTTTTGGTGGACAACAAATTACTAATACATTCTGTAGTGTAGACAACGTGTGCCCAAAACTCCTGTGCCTCCAATATATTGAAGACTTATTTTTGCTTGTGTTTGGCTCCCTTTCCCAGAACTTTGAGGGCTTTTCACATATCAATCCAATATTATGTTCACTCAATATATCGTATAGTTTTGTATAAAACTTTTGTCTCATATTATTGTTGAGACAAAACTCTTCAAAACTAATTGGAGGACAACAACAGTTGGGGAAACAATTCATTGCAGATCACAATAATTGAAAATAATGAACGAAAAGCCCTATAATAGCGACAAAAATGGCAAAAAAGTCATTTTTATTATTGTGTATTTGTTTTATAACAACATAAGAAAAATATAATTTTCCCCAAAATTATTAATAATGTAATCATTTCTAAGACATTCTTTGGATTTGATTTTGGGTTTTATTGCTTCAAATTTTAATTTTATTTCTTTTATAAATAATTAATGTTTTTGTGAATTATAATTATATTATATATTCTATGTCTTCAATGAATTATTCAAATAATAATACAAAATGTTTTGAAATCGTTTGTAAAATGTTATTTAATTCTAATTTTTTAATCATTTTTATATTAAATATACAATAATAACAAAATATTTATATAATTACTCAATAGTTATGTTCATTAATGTGTATTAAATTCAAAACAAATAGAGTTTAATAATTGCAATAAATTTTATTTTATAAGAAAGTTATCAAAATTCACATTTAATATACAGAAATGTAATCATTACAAAAACCCACAGAAATTCGTTGCAAAAACAAAACTAAAATTTTGATTATATTTATATTTTCTTTAATATAAACTTTAATAACAAAAAAAAGTTATAATAAAATTAATTATTAATAAAGCAATAATACAACGAATGTATTCAAACGTCTGTTAATTATATTTTTATTTTAATAAATATTTTTAATTATCTCATCTCTGGGTCTGAAAAGAAACACATTTTATGTTTGAAAACAATTTATAATAAATCAAAACAACATTTATTTGAAGTAAAAATTTTAAAATTTTTGTTTTCAGAAAAATAAATATATATTTTCACGAAAAGTGTTTCACAAATGTTTTGCTTCAAAAACTCAAAAAATGATTATGAAATTTAAATAATAATAACCAGAATATTCTTTATGTTTTATGACATTTTCAATTAGCAAAACATTTATTGCATTTATTACAGAATATTATAATTTTGTTCAAATGTTTCAAACAATAATAATAATTGATTTTATAGTTGTATTTAATTTACATAAACATAAATCAAAAGTTATGTGATTTTTGATTATTTTTCTTTGTATAACATAATGACAAACACATAAAAATAATTCAATTTTCATAAAACATAAAATTTTAGTCAAAATTTTTGTTCACTTAATCTGAATTGAAATGAAAGCGATTTGAGAAAATATTTGCATAAATTGAGCTTTCATTTTGTTGCCGGGCATGGGTTGGGCGCACAGGGCTTTCAAAATGCTATTCTTCATAATAATGTCAAAAGTTTTGTGTTTAATATGAGATGATTTCAAAACAGATTTCATTATAAAAACATAAAATAATATGTTTTTTATTTGTCAAAGACTTCATTCGTTCATAACTTATATTTTTATGATTTAAATACTGAAGAAATTCTTAAAGAATTCTATTATTTGGTAAAAATGCTATAAAATTATAGTCAAATAGATCTCAATTAAAATTGTTATCTTTGTTGTGATTTAACAACAATTTCTTAGTAAAAATTTGCCAAAAATTTCACTTTTATTTAAAATATATATTAATTACATAACACTTGAATTTAACGTTCACTTCAACTGAAATCAATCATTTTTGTTATGATATTTGAACCGAGAATTTGTAAAGAATAAGAGTTTTGACTAAAAATATTCAATAATAATAATTTACAAACATTTCAAAGAAGTCATTATTTTTGAACAAAAAGATAACTAAATTAACGCTACATTTGAAGTACACATAAAATACATTCAAATCATACGATAAGACAACAAATGAATTGAAATTATTATCATTTTATTATATGTGTTGAAAATCAATAGATTTGTCAAATATTTTAGATTTTTTTGTGAAAATATATTTTGATAAACAATTGGTTTATTTATTCAATTCTTTCGAGTCATTAATGAATTAGTCACAAATGAAATATTACATTTGTTTTGCAAATAATATCTGAAATATTAGACAATTATATTTGTGTTTGTGTTTTGGCAATAATGTAATTGACTTTCGACGGACAATGCGATCAATGTATGGCTGATAACAGCATTCAATACATTATAACTTATTTATTCACAATCCCTATAATGACCGCTATTTTTGTGATCTCTTATTTCTTACGTAATATTTCCTTTTTATTCATCAATTTGTTAGTCTTTTTCGCACTGTTTATAGCAACTGATCTCCAATTTCTGACATCATTTGCTATTTAAGTAACAAACGAGTTATGGCAACCGACCAGTGCTATAATGCCAGTGCTGTCACTGGTAATCATTGGTATCATTGGTATAATATTGTATGTCTGAACAAACCTGTCATCGCATCGAAAAGCATATTTCATATGAAAAAAATTCAAACAATTTATGTTTGATATAAAAAAATATAAGAAATGAATATATAATTGAAATTTTGCTCATTTTATGTGAACTTAAAATATTTATTCAATTATTGGTAAACAAAAATAATTACGTATTTTCTCAATGAAAAAAATGATATAAATATTGATATTTAATTAAATCATAAAAAATAAGTAAAAAAAATGTAAAATAAAATCAAGAAATCTTATCCGGGTTTTAGATTTGGTTTATATGAATTTTTGTTGTTGTTTTGAATTTATTTTATTTTGTTTAATATTATTATATATTTTCAATGTCCGGAAACGACATTGACTTTGAAATTGTATAGAAATATAGCCATTATTTGCTATTATTTGACAATTTCATTATCATTCAAATAACACTTTGGTTTCGGTTCAGTCTTTTCGTGAATACATTTCCCCAACCATACAATCGATGCCTTTTAAGTCAATAACTTTTGTGTTATTTATTTAAATGAATTTTTATAAAATATGTTTAAATAGTATTATAATTATAAAAACCAGATTTAAATAATTGTTTTCATTACTGACATTTGTTTGGTATCTGTTATTCGGATTATATTCTCAATTATAAACAATTGCTTTGAAATCAAATATGAGATATTATTTTGAAAATATTATCAAAATAATTATTAATCAAATAATTGAGACATTATTTGTGATATGATTTGAAATATGAGAAAACATTTCAAGAATTTATTATCAAATGATTATTTGATTAATTTTTATGGTTTGAGAACTCCTTTCTTATCACAAAAATGAACTATAATTTTGTTTTATACCCAAAAGGGTGTGTTTTCTTTAATACATTCTCATCCCTTTTTCTTGACCATTAGGTTATCTTTCTTTAGACTTCTTTTAATGATCGGAGATATGAATGGTTAAGAGTTATCATTGAATCTCTCAAAGAGAATATATTCTAATAGATTGAAATTCACTTTAAATATAAAAAAAACATTTTTATGAAAATTATATCAAAGAATATATTTCACAAAATATCAGATTTCAAAAGAAAACTTATGGCATGTCTTGAGACAAAATGAAGTTATATTTCAAGATATAATTCATATATTTTTTCATAAATCTTATTGTTTTCTCAACACAAGAACTCATTATTTCATATCATTTCTAATCTTAAAGATAATAAATAATAACTTTTGCCTTCATTTGAATATTCGCTAAATTAAGACATTTTATGAAACAATTTATTGTATTTTAATTTTTATAATTCATTAAATATTTTACAATTTGAAACATTTGTTTGAATTACATCTGATATAACATGTAATTGTTATACGATTTGAATAATTATTACATTATATCTCAAACTATTTATTATACAAAAGGTTTTACTGCCTCAAGAATAGTATATATTAGTCAAAACTTTTATTTTTATTTCAAATTTGTTTAACATTTTTGAAAATGAAAATCAAAGACTGAATATTAAAAAATATTTTTTATTTTTCATAATATCCAACACATTTCAAATCGGATAAACATTTTCAGCACTCGATTGCAATTCAAAATGCAATCCTGACTGAAATTGTGGCCAAAAATCAATATTTACTCAAAAAATAATAAATTTAAATTCAATAATTGCTTTGTATTTTTGAAACATATGTTGACCTGAAAATAGAGATCAAAATTTATAATTTTATTTTGAATTTAAGTTTTTAAACGTTAACAAAACTAATGGATATTTCATTATATAATAAACATATTTTTCGTCACAAAATTCTTGTTAAATATTATGTAAAACTTATTCCTATCTTAAAGTATTATAAAAAAAGGTTTTCTTATTCTTGTGTTAAACACAATTTGCATGAAAAACGAAGTGTTTTTTAGCCTCTCTTTACCATTAAATTCTCATTAATAGACATGAATTTCTGGGCTTAACATAAAGTTTTTCTCATTTTCTTTCCATCTCTTCTTTACTTTAATTTTTACTGAATTGAAAATTAATTTTATATTCAATTCCTAACATGAATTCAATATTGAACTTCTCTTTACATCCCATACAAAACACACGAATTATTTTCAATGAAATTATTGTAAAAGTTATTGCACTTAAAATGTATAATATATTCCGCAAATCGATTGTATGTTTGCATGTTTTCAGTGAATATTATCCTTCAAATTGAATGCACTGTTTGTATGAATAACAAGAATTTTATTGAAAATTATTCAAATAAAATATAATTTTTGTGTTTTTAATGCAAAAATTAATTAATAATTTTCTCGATTCAAGTGTTAATAATTTATACCAAAAAATGTTATCTAAATATTGTAATAATCATTAGGTTTTTGTTCAAATTGTTCACATCTTATGAAATGATAGGAAAATAAAATATAATTATAGTTAAGTAATAACTATAAACATAAACATTAAGAATAAAAATATATTTATTTAATTGTTTTAGTTTTTAGTAAAATATTTCGTTATTAAAAGAATAGCAAAAATATTGAAATAATAAAAGAAATATTACAAAAGGAATGGTTGGTTAGTGTGAAAAAAATCTGATCCGGGCATAAGATGTGAAGTGTGGCACTACAGGTCGACACCCAATTATTAATAGCACAGCCCTATTATGATATGGAAATGCATGTGAGGGCTTGAGAGCACACGAGAGCACACAAACACAAAATATAATATTAAAAAATTGGTTTTTTATTTCCAGAGCTCTATCTTTGAGTCGAAATATTTATGATTACCTAACTATTAGATCCCATCCTATCGTACAATAGTATTATATTTTATTTAGGGTGTGTTCGCTGCACATAAGGTCCCCGAGCGCTCTTATAGTTTATGACCTGTCTGTCCAATATTCTTTCAGGTGGAAAATCCATATTCTTATGAAAAGTCGGGCATTATTTTCTCCACTCATATGTAAAAAAATTGAAAAACTATTGAATTATTAATAGATATCAAAAGAGATTATAAAATGGAGTTATTATACAATATTTGTGCAAATTTTCAAATAATTTGTTGTTTTGTTTGACTTTCTCTTCAAATATCTTATATAAAAATATATTGTAAGTCATTCTACTTAATAGCCTACCAGTGCTTAAAGCACTCGACAAACACAACGAACAACAAAAATATTGAGCATTACATTAATGAATGGCAATCGATAGCCGAGATTAGACTCATGTCATCCAAGACTTGATATACCATTCCTTCTCTTAATTCAGTTAACAGTTATATAATAACAAAAATATTAGAAGAGTTGAGAGCACTGGCATTCGAGTCCTTCCTTATAGAAAAATATTATATAAATTATTATTTATTTGTTTTATGTGTTTTATGTGACGTTAAACACATTATTAGATATTATTATTTGGTTTTCGAAAAAATTCTGATTAATTGAATTCACTTTTGTTTGTGTTTTCTCTCTTTTAGTGTTATTTCAATAAGTTTTCAAATAATGTCTAAAAATATATAAGATTTTTAGAATTTACACATAATTAATGTGATAAATATCGGTCAGCCTTTGCTCAGAGGACTGGTATATGACTGGTATTTATTATCAAACATTTGACCATTTATTATAAGTTGTTTTATATTATTTTAAATTAACTGAAATTAATTCTTAATTGAATTTAATTATTAAAAGTAATTAATATTTATTTATCATTTTGTGCTAAATATTTGAACCAATTATTTGCTATTTAATGAATTTGTGTTCATATTTAAGTGTAATATTATTTGAGAGCTATTTTGGACTAATTATTGTCTCATTCATTCATTACATTTTAATACCTCATAATAAGTCTTAACTTTAACTAATGTCTAAAATTATTATGAATTATAAAACCATTTTAACATTAATTGACTAAATGTTGGGAAAGAGTTTTTATGAATTATAAACGAATTTAAATTAATATTAATTTAAAAGTTATGTTAAAAATGAAACACAATATTGTTTTGACTCTTTTTGAGCAAAGAATTTGCAATAAATAATAAATTTTTTATCCCTTTTCCGAAGAGAAATGATTTTTCATTTTAAAAATAGTTATTTTAATATTATATATACAGACAGTGTTTGCAGAAAATGATGAAATTTTTTGAAAAATATATTAAATTTTGAATTTTCACGCGATTTTCACATCACAATACAATTATTATACCATATTTTTTTACTACCAGTGCTTATACAAGTGCTGTGTGTTTAAGTTGGTTCCTGTCGTCCGCCCAACCGATTACATCCCTTACATCCCTTCTCCTTTGCATCTCATTTGTGCCGCTATTATATTGTGTTCAAAAATTATTTTCGGATAACACTAAATGGCTATAAATCTTTAGCCACTATTTTCACCCTTTTCTGCATCATTTAAAAGGGGAGAAAAAAAAACAATTTTAACGTTTATATAACAAGAATAAAAAAATTATTTAACGCAAACACGAAATACTATTTCCTTTTGTTGGGATTCAAATAAAAAACATATTTTTATAGCAATTTTAGGTCAAAATGTGGTAAAAGTTTATTTGTATTAAAGAACTGAATTTGAAGTCATTTTCGTTATGAATGTAAAATAGGAACACATTTGACATAACGTTGATTTCAATTATTATTACTTTTATGTGTTTTCTATTCGTTATAAAAAATAAAATCAATTATTAGTTCCTTTGAGACGATTATAAGTTATTTGAAGTATTGATTGAATATAATGTGTTGTAAAGAATAGCGAAGTTTTTGTCAATTTTGATATCATATGATATTTTATGACAACTATTTCACTCTTCATTAGGCTTTGTCTCAAAGAGAGTCACAAATCAATTAACTGTTAATTACATATAATTCTAATATATATTCTTCTCTCAAAATATTATTTCATTCGTCAAAGAAAATAACATTTCATTTGATCTACTTTTGAGTTCATAATAAAAATATTTAAAAACATAATATTTTTATTTGTGTTTCTATTCTGTCGTTCATTAAATGTTTTGTCAGTTTATAAAAGGCTTATATAATATGCCATTATTTTGATCTTAATTATCATTTGGTATTAATTTATTTGAATTAAATTTGATTTAATTTACAATTTATTGTTTATTTTTTAAACATTTATAACATATAAATCACAGGGCATTACCAAAGGGGTGGCCAAAAGGGTTGTTTAATTGCTTTTAAAATTATTTATATAAAAAATCATATCTAAAAATATTTTTTTTATCATCAGTTTATGTTTGACTTTAATGTGTGTTTTGTTTCACATTTAATGATTTATTTATAATTTAAATATTTTTTCGATAATAATTTTGATAATTGAAGTGATTTTAGAAATGTTTTTCGCATTGAAATCAATCTCTGATTACTTGAAAGCAATATTAAATCCCAGAAAACATGTGATTAATCCAAAAATTTATGATTTTGTGCTAATTCTCATTAATCCGGATTTAAAGTCAAAACATGTGTTCTGTGATTAATGTCACAAATATTTATGATATTTTGTTATATTTGAAATTGTTTTCAATATATCGTTCTTGAATTTCAACGCTTTTCCATAATATGTGATAAGTGTTATAATAAACAAAATATTCATTTCCAAGTATTTCATGAGATATTTCACATTTTTCAGTCTTCAGTCAAAATATTTTTTATTTTATATATATTTTTCATTTTATCGAAAATATTGATTAAGTTTTCGTGCAATTCGTGACTTTTTCGCTAACTATCGAATAAAAGTATAAATAATTTTCTTTTTTCACATTCAATATATGAGAGAAAATAATATTTAATAAAATAAGTGAAAACCATTGAATGCTTTAATATTAATCAATATTTTTATTCTTTGCAGACTTTGAAGATTGAAAAATATATGTCAAACAACTTTCAAGAATTTCTATTGACGTCCGACTCATTGAAGAGGGAATTAAATATATTTTGAGAGAAAATATATATTTATAACAAGAATTGAAGTGAATTTTCATAATTCAATCGCAAGAAATGTGTTGAAAGAAAACAGAAATTTTGAGCAGATATTCGTCTATGAAATAGACTTTGAATTCATTGATCACTAAAAATCTTGTGGTTCTCTAAATACAAGGAAAAACATTTTGCAGATCTTCTCCCAACTGAGTTGTGATAGAGCACTGGTATCTGACTATCGGGCGCTCATTCAACTGATTATATATCAATAGTGACACTCAAATACCTCCGAGAATTAGTTGTGTCAGTAGTTTTTGTGTGCAATATCTTCTCACCACTGGATCCGATCCACAAAAACACTGGAAAATAAAATCCTGTTTAAGATTAACTAAAAAAACAAATACATCACAAAAGAGACCGAAAAGTAAAGGCAACAAAATTGTTAACACTATCTAAATGTGATTCAGAGTTGTTGTGAAAAACACATTAATTTATAAATATATAAAACTTTTTATATTTATTCGCAAATATTGTCTGAATTGCATTCGAGGCGTGAAAATAGACCAAAAGATTTCACTTTCTTTGAAGAACTCATTTGAAAGTCATTTACATCAAAAACCAACTCAAGTATAGCTTCAAAGGAAAGGACTATTTTTGCAAAAATGTCTTCAAAATCGTATTTATATTCATCCACAACAACATCAATGGCTATAAGCAAAGGAGTGGGCATTCACTCCATGTCTACATTATATGGAAGTCTATTGAAAATGATTTTCACATTACTTATGACAACATCACTGCTATTGTCGGTCACAGGGCTTTTGCCCGTCGCTCAGTCATCCAACACATGTCCAACGATGTGTTCATGCATTTGGAAGAACGGAAAACAGGCAGCGCTTTGTGAGAAGCAGAGTCTCATTAGTATACCGTCGGGCATATCGTCCGGCACCCAAGTGCTCAATTTGAACAAGAACAATTTTCAGATTCTGCCCTCCAAAGTGTTCCAGGAAAGGGGTTTGATTAACCTGCAGAAGGTATTCCTCGCCGAATGCAAGTTAGGGGTCATAGCGGATGACGCGTTCACCCAATTGACGAATTTGATTGAACTGGATTTGAGTGACAATTTGCTAACCCAAGTGCCCACCAAAGCACTGAAGGATGCCTTCAATCTGAGACGACTTCTTCTCAATCAGAATCCCATTCAAGTCATCAAATCCGAAGCCTTTCTGCCACTCAATGGTCTTAAATATCTCGACCTTTCAGGTATTGAAAGCAATGTTTCATTCATTTCATATTTGAAGTGATTTTTCAAACAATTATTGAAAGAAAATGTTTTCAAATATTCATATCTAACCCAAATATGGTCTCATTTTGCACTTGAAGGTTCGCAGATCGATCTGATAGAGCCAGGGGCATTTAGAGGACTGGACAAATTGGAGTTTTTGAAGTTGGAGTCGAATAGGTTGACAACACTTCCCATAACAGTTGTGGCAGATTTGCCACCACTTTATTCACTGGATTTACATAAAAACCAATGGAATTGTGACTGTGATCTGAGGGCCTCAAGGGAATGGATGATCAGGAACAATGTGCCCCAATCCATACCTCCCACCTGTCAGACACCTCAAAGAGTTTCTGGACTAATGTGGAACTCATTAGATATCGATGACTTCGCCTGCGCTCCGGATATTATCAGTACAGTGACTGAAGTGACCAAATATGTGGGCGCAAACGTCACCCTTTCCTGTGTGGTCAAAGGACTGCCTCAACCAAAGATCTATTGGTATTCATTAGTTGTTTAACTTTTATGAATCAGATATCAATGTGTTTGTATTGGCACAGGTATGTCGACGACGGCTTCTATCGGAACCTTTCCTCACACTTAGTTCGCGGCGAAAAGTTTTTCTTATATGAAGAGAAAAACGAAGGAATCGTTAACTCAATGCTAACCATCGCTGGGTTAGAAGAGTCTGATTCGCAGTCATTCATCTGTTCGTCCGAAAACAGGGCCGGAATTGCGACCAAGAATTTTACCATAACTGTAATGCCTCTGCCCTTCGGAATGGGGGTCGGGTGGTCGAAGGTAGAGGTGGCCGGTGCTGTCGTAGGGATTCTCTCATCCCTAGTATTTGTGTTTGTTTTGGTTACAATATTTTTGATCCGTTCCCGTCGAGCACATCATCCGCCCGATGATAAGCCCTCCCCTATATCTATGCTGAAGAACCTTTCGCCAGGAGTTAAGTGCGAGTCCTCGGGATTCAAGAGTCACGTGACTGTCATCGGAAAAGATGGCAACGAAAAGAAACCCGAAAATGGGAACAACAGCTCTGGCTATGGATCGGGAGGAATGACTCCCGACTTGACTAAAACTGGGTTCGATTTGAATGGATATCATAACAACATTTCCGGTAATTTAAGGGTTATTTTGGGCTATATTTAAGACATATTTGTTATCAATTTTTTGTCTGTTTGTTAGGAAACGGATATAATGTAAACGAAAGCCAATTTCAGAACCAATTGATGCCAACAATTGGTTATCAAAATCAAAGCCAATTATCTGTTGGTAATCAGAGTTACACTCAATTGGCACCCGATTTGAGCCAACAGTTTAACTATAACTATGATAACTATCACGAAGTATATGACGCCGACGGCTATTGCACTGGCCTTCCGGCAAGTGTGGCCGCACAGGCATTCCCTCCCACTTATCACAACTATCAAAACCATACCTTCGAAGACGATCAGCACAGCCAACAAATGGCTTATGACGCCCAGTGCTATCAACAACAGTATCCGACAACTAATCAATACATACCTCAAGAACTGCCACAAACATCCAATCCGTCGGCACAAAGTCAACAGCAATGGAAGAGGAATCAAGTTGTCGGAGGACCAGGAGCTGTTCAATCCACTGTCGTCAGGTACTCACCTGACGAGGGTTATGCCGAAGAGCCGGCGCCCTTTCACTTGGAGGGCACAGAAGTCTAGTTTATAGATGTTTATAGACTTTAATTATTATTTAATTTTTGAAAATATATTGCTTTGAAAAAAGTAAAAATAAATTACATTTGAATACAAAATACAAACCAATTGTAAAGAAACGAAATATTTATAAGAATTTTTATATTAAAACAAAACTATTAAAACATTTTGCGATTCGAGAAAAACTTGTCAACAGTTTTGAAGAAATTGTTATTTTGTATGAAATGAATTGTATGTGAAATCGTGGGAACAGTTTGGATGAGATAGTAATATATCTGTCAAACATTGTTTGACTTTAATTCATAAATATATTAATTTATAAACAAATTACATAAAAATCAAACATCCATTGAATGTGAAATCATTTGTCACTTGTTTTTAAAAATTTATTTAATTTTAATTTGTTTTTAATTACTTTGAAATGAATGATAAGAAATGCTTTTCTTAATTAAAATGTTTAATATTATTATAACTATAATTATATTCATTTGTAAATAATTATTTCAATTTTATATTGAATTCAATGACAAATTGATTAATGTGTTTGTTATGTAATTATAAAGATTTTGTTATAATTTCATTTTCAAACTCTTTGCGTATATTTATATCCAATCAATCGCTTAATTGTTTTTTATTTTCCAATTCATTCATTGTTTAAATCATTAGAAAATCATTTCACGAATGAATGAATAGTTTTGAACTTAATTTTTACAAATTTCTCTCTCATAACACCTATAAAAATACCCCCTTTTTAATTGTTTATTGAAATCAGTGATTCTTTTCGTTTATGTATAAGAGATATAAAAAGAAACCTATTATTCATATATGAATTGAAATGACATTTGAAATAAAATTAGATTTTTTTGTACATCTATTCAACAAAAATCAAAACCATTTGTAAAATATAAAATAATTTCAAAATAAAAATATTTAAAAAATATTCTTATATTTTATTTTCACTTCGTTTGAAAAAAGTGTCAATCAGTGAATATTCTGCAAATCTTTGCATTAAATTCACAAAAAATGCTGAAAAACAAAAACTATTTAATGACAAAATCATTCATTAAAATGACTCTGAATTGTAATAAAATGATAATATGAAATCCCGGCTCATTTGGCAACTGGTGATCAATTGGTGGCATTGGTATAAGTATTAGTAATTGACGAATATCTATGAATTGAACTGAATTTGAATACAAGTTGTCATTGATTTCATACTAACCCTATATTGCTATCAATTGCTGATTCATTAGTCGTTTGCTTCGGAATCGTTTTAATCAACAAATTTGTGAAACTCTATCGAAAAATGTGAAGATTTGCTTAGTTTTCGTTATGTGAATAAATCTATTGATAAGAGATTTAATTAAAAGAGTTTATATAATAGTGAAAAATCACATTTGAATGTGTAGTCGACAACAGTGGCCACAATCACCCGACACAATCACCGGTCAATCTTTTGCTTGAATATCAGTCATAAAACCCGACACAATGACAAACATAGCTTGGATTGTGATCCTAATCGTGTCCTCTTTGGCCCCCTTTTCTCAACAATTAGGTAACTATTGATATATTGTTCGTTAAATGACATTGTCGTCGACATACACCCATTTTTAGCGCCGGCACCTAATTTCAGACGTAGTGTCAATGAAACTACAGGTCATTAAAACCTTTTTTTGTTTTTTTTAATCCCTATATTGAATATTCGTTTTCCCAGTCGCGAGCGCAGGTAATAATGACACTTCCTCTTCAATAAATACTCGAAACACTGGAACATATGGAGCACCTGGTGGTTATGGAAATGCTGCTCCAACCGGCTATGGAAGTGCTGCACCGGCTAGTTATGGTGCATCGACGGGATATGGAAATGCCGTCCATTCGGGATATGGCGCTCCTGCCTATGGCCATGGAGGTGGTGGTGAACATGGAGGCTACGGTGGACATGGTGGTGAACATGGAGGCTACAGTGGCTATGGTGGTGAACATGGAGGCTACAGTATGACGAGTGGATACGGTGCTGGTGGTTATGGACACAACCCAGTAGGCTATACCCAGTCGGGTGGTTATGGCAGTGCTGGATCGATGGGGTACGGCCATAACGTAGGATATGGAGGTTATGGTCATGGCGCTGCTCAGAGCGGATACGGTGAGACCAGACACGGTCAGAGCGGATACGGTGAGACCAGACACGGTCAGACCGGATACGGTCAGGCGGCGACCTATAGCACCGGATATGGAGGTATTGTTTGTTTGAATTGAATTTTGATTAAAAAGTGATAACTTTTAGAACCGGGATATGGAACCAACACTTATAGCAGTCCACATTCTTATGGACCGTCGGGTGGATATGGAAATAACCCGGGATATAATAGTGGTTCTTCTTATGGCCATAATATGGGCTATAACAGCAACCCTGGGTATGGATCGACTCAAGGATACGGAACCCAAGGACATGGAACTCAGGGATACGGAACCCAGTCATACGGAACCCCGTCCTACGGAACCCCGTCATACGGAACCCCCTCGTCATACGGAACCCAGTCGTACGGAACCCCGTCATACGGAACCCCTTCGTCATACGGAGTCCAGTCGTACGGAACCCCCTCCTACGGAAGCCCCTCGTCATACGGAACCCAGTCGTACGGAACCCAGTCATACGGAACCCCGTCATACGGAACCCCTTCGTCATACGGAACCCAGTCGTACGGAACCCCTTCCTACGGAACCCAGTCATACGGAACTCCGTCATACGGGATGGAAAAGGCACAGGCATACGGAACCAGCTATAATACAGGCTCTTCATATGGAACTCCTAGTTATAGCGGTTCCGCCTCTTCTTATTGAGTGTCTTCTTATTAAATATAAATGTTTTTGATTTTTTGTTTTATATAAATATAATAAACATTTTATGCAAAAAAAGTTGTTTTTTCAGAAAATAGCTTTAAGTATAGAATGTATGCAAAAACTGATCGATCAAAATGTATATCAATAATGATAAGAGTGTTATTAAATATGGTTTCAGGCATTCAATGCTATTATATTCGGGTTAAAAATTTTCAATAAATATATTATTTTTATCTTTAATAGTTTATGACATTAGATATGAATGCAATCAAATTTGATTGCAATATAACTTTATTATAATTGATTATAACCTGGGTATAAGTCTTGAATAAGGGTTATATTTAATGCCCCTTATTCTATATGTCACTTTAAAAGCCAATGTTTGATATGAAGTGAATTATCGCTCAAATTATATTAATAACAATTCATTTGAATTATAGTTGCGATCAGTCATTGGTGGCGTGAAAGCAGTCAATAGTCGCTTTGCATTGCTTTCAATGAATTCAATGCAAAAGCAAATCATTTCATTAGTATTTGTTTTCATTTTTATTAGATTTTATTCATTTTTAAACACAATTAAATGATTTCATTTCAAACTCAAAAGTAAGAAATGTTTTAATAGTAAAAATAAAATAATTTTTTTATTTTAAACTATTTTTGAGTTTTCAAAAAATAATTTATAAATTCATTAATAAATTCTAATCAATTGAAAATAAATTATCAAAAATTGATTTCCGGATTAAAAATCATTTAAAGAAAGTTTTATTGAAAAACTTTTTGTCAAATAAACAAAATTATATTTTATATAATTTTTGCTTAGATTTCAACAAAATGTGAATTCAATGACAATTCACAAGTGATTGAAGTGTTGGACAACCATTGGCTCCTTCGCCACATCATTGGTTTTTCTTATCCGAACAAACTATTGTTGATGTGACCAAACAATATGGAATTCCTCAACAGCAACTTGGTCATTTTCATCACTCTGTCAGCCCTCACATCCCTGTCATCACAATTAGGTATCGAAACATTGTTTTTCAAAATAACATTTCATTAATAAATTGTTTGTATTTTTCAATACTATAACAGACTTATCGTCTTTGATGGGCATGTCATCAGTGGTCACTTCGACCACTCCCGCGCCTCAGAACCAATTCGGACAACATCTTAACAACAGTCCCTATAATAACAACACTTCAGACAAATTCAATAGTAATTACTTTTTATAATTATTTTTATAATTAATTTCAATATTATTCGATATGAAGACCTTCTTCACTCGAAGCCAAACAAAGGAAACATATTCCAACCCTTTCCCAATAAAGGCCAGTTCCCTAATAAGGACTTCAAAGATTTAAGTGATTTGAACAAAGACTTCAAAGAGAGTCTTAACTTCAATAAAGACTTCAATCCTAATAAGGATTTTAATAAAGATTTTAATAACTTTAAAGACTTTAAAGACTTCAAAGACCACAGCGGTTACAACCCGGCCTCAATGGCCGCTCCCGTAGAGGTCACATATTTGTACAAAATTATTATAATTGTCTTTTAATACAATTTCCTTCTTACAGAACCCGGTATATTCTCTGCCACCCCCTCGGATAGACGACGGGTCATACATAGACGGCCCACTGAATTATAACCACCCTTCAGGTCAGGGGTTTCAATACAATAATCACAAACAAAATGATTTGGGTTATGATCTCTACCGACAACTCTATGGATATAAGGGTCCGAACCCACTGAATCACCATGCTCAAAATGGATATAATCGCCCCAACTATGGTCAACGACCATTGCCTCAACAGCCCATCCCCTATAGAAACAATGGTCCCAATCCTTATGGAAATGGACACATGCCTCAAAGTCAGGCCTATCCAAATCATGGTCAGGCCTATCCAAACCAAGGTCACGCCTATGGAGGAGAAGGTCATGGTCAATACAACGGTGAAGTTTATGGGGGTAATACCCCTTCTTATGGTAACGTTCCTGGTCCGGGTGGCTCTTCATATGGTCCTATCATTGAACCGCCCAATTATGAAACCCATAACAGTGCCCAACCCTATGGTCACGAGGAAATGTATGAAAACCATTACAACCCGTCCCCAGACTATAGCAAATATGTTGAGGCAATGCCTTATTCAGAGCTCAGCGATTATATCAGGTATTGATTGAAGACTTTTTTCAATAAAATATTCATTTATTTCAAACTCACTTAAAGTCAGTCACAATATCACGATTACGCCGGTATGTTATACTCGGCCCATAACCTGCCCTACGCTCCTCCCAGTCATAACGGATATCAATCTAATTACTCGACCCCTGGAAGACAATACAAGAGTGACTTCAAGATGGTTGTGGCCGTGGCCTCCATTGCCGGTGCCTCATTTGACGGTTAATTCAATGGACAGTTAGGAATGAATCGAATAATTCATTTAATCTTATTTATTGATAGCACAGGTAAGGCAAAGCACCCCAAGGGCAACAACATTGAGGGGACACTCTTCATCAGTGAGATATACCCCTACATATGTCTGGTCTCCGGTGTCATCACAGGTACTAAAAGTGAACATTAATTTGAATAAATGCTTATATGTCTGACCGAATGGACAGGACTTCCACCCAATTATAAGTACGGAATAGCAATCCATACGTTCGGAGACATAACCAATGATTGCCAATCAATTGGAGGTCACTATAACCCCAATAACAACACTCACGGAAACATCAATTACCCGCAAAGTCATGCCGGAGATCTGGGAAATGTCCGATCGGACGGCGCGGGCGTTGCCTTTGTTAACAAAATAGCCCGAAAACGGTTTTCCATTGAAAACCGCAATTCTGTGAGCGGTAGGTCTATAGGGATCTGTGAAAAGGCAGATGACCTCGGATTGGGAGGTAATATTCAGAGTCTTCGCGACGGAAACTGTGGTAGTATAAGCGCCTGTGGTCTCATAGGCTATGCCAATACAGGCCACTCCGCCTCCAATAGTGGACATTACAAAAAATAAATAATAGACAAAAAGTTTATTTAAGCCAAAAATACGATAAGAAATACATTTTATTTAATATAAAATTCGATATAAATGTAACAAAATTTTGTTCCCAAAAATGATTCTCAAAATTGATAATAAATTTAAAACAAAACATTTATTGTACAAAATATTTATAATTAATCATAAATTTGTTTATTTATATTACAATACAGTCTTGTATTAAAACTATTTAAATAATATACCCCTTTTTAATAATTCAATCGCAAAACTATTTCAAGTTTTGTTCAAAGCCTGAGATTATGTGAAAATTATTTCAATTTGAATACAATACTAATAGACAGAAAGGCTCACAAATCACTTATAGGTATGGGATTAAAATTGATATAAACTCTTTGATTGAATAATAGAAGTCTTGATATAAAGAGACAATCAATCAATGAAAGGGAAAGGGATTGAAAATCATCTCAATTTAGTCATTAATTCAATGTTAAAATAGAATAAAAAGCATTGAATTGAGTGTAAAATTCAATACTATAGTCAAAAGAATTTAATTATTAATTACATATTAATTAGAATTGAGCCAAAAGTAGAAAATGAAGGGACAGTTATTAAGACAAAACAACGGGTATTATAGAATAAATGGCCAAAGAATATAATATGTTTTGATTGAGTGTCTCTTAAGAGAGTGGTTGTGATCCCAGCTCTGACACATCCTATCATATAATGCATTTAATATATTAAATAACAACACAATAATAGAAGAAAATAAAATCTTTTTTTTTTGTTTCTGTCTTTTCGGCACTTTTTCGATATAATTATGTCTTATATTTCTCATTATCTGCCACTCCATTCACACCAGAAGTCCATTCAAAGAGTTTCTCAATTCCTTAGTCTATATATTAAATGAAATGAGAAAAATAATAGTAATATTGACACAGAATAAACAAAATGAATGAATAGTGAATGCGATTAAAGTAAATCAATAACAGTTCAAATGTGTTGAAGAATAACTGTTAAGAGTTTTGCCAATAATAACAGAAGTTATGAATTGATGAGAAAATAATAACTTGAAGTTTAATCATATGATAGGCATAGGAATAGCCATTAAAATGCGATCATTTATTTCAATGAAATATCAATTATTGTAACTTTTAATTCAAATTTCTTTTTTGAAATGAAAATTAATTCTAAGAATCGACAGAAAAATCATTTTCTACTCAATCTATTCAACAATATTTTATATATTATTAATATGTAATTGAATTGAATCTTACAATTGATTAATTATAGACAAGAAATGAATGAATGAATGAATGGTTTAATACTTTTTTGTCCATTAGTGTCAAAATCAAACAAATATCACTTTTTTCAATATAAACTTAACGACAAAAACCATTCAATTCATACAATTTTTTCTCTCTTTTCATTCATTTATTCATTCAATCTTTTATTATTTGCGGTCGACTTAAGAAGTATTGAGTGTTTATCACTCAATGTCTATCTCACTGTCCATTCACTATTCCTTTATTCCCTGACCATTGAGTTTGTGCTCGTATTTCATCACAAATTGCTTTTAGTAGTTCTCGAGATCTCAAGAGATTTTAGATGTAAGTCATAATGATTTCAATAGTATATTCTTATAGTCGTGAAGTCATTGCTCACGAAATGAAAATAACTTTTTTTGTTGTTGTGATTCTTCACTAACTGTTCGACAATTGATTTTTTATCATTATATGAATGCATCGATTGTTTGGCAATTCTGTGTCCAAACAATAATTATAAATTTCATTACACTCTTTGAGTGCAAATAATCAATAATTAACTGAAAAATTATTAACAAATAAAATACAGATAATTAAATGTAAAGTTCATTGAATTTACAATTTTATAGATAATAATGTCATTCAATAACTATAAGTAAGAGTTATTTCTATTATTTTCAAATTTTTTTTAAATATTCAGTAAATGAAAGAAGAATTTAATTCATAACAAGTGTTCAAATCATGTATTTATTTACAGGTATTTAAACAATAATTTTTTTATTGAAATTTTAATTAATATTTAAAAACAGTTTTATTATATACACTATTACTGGACATCGATTGGGTTATGGCTGGTGTCTGTCCCAAGTCTGAAGACATACTTCCCTGTTCTTGTGATGCGAATACAATCAAATGCTTTGCAAACTTTGTCTTTGATTTGGATCAAGTGTTCAAAGCCATAGCCAATGGCAGATCTGAGAATGAGCTGCAGTTTGAAACTTTCGAACTGACCAACCCTTTGCTCACTGTCTTAGAGGACAGTATATTCCATGGGTTGCGGTTCAAGACCGTCAGGTTCTTGTATTGTGAACGACTTGTCTGTATTTCTCCAAACGCTTTCGCGGGCACTGAAAGAGTTGTCACAAATTTCATTGCCATTGGAACCAATTTGAGGTGAAGAGAGTTTTGACTGATTTTTGAATTATTTTTTGTTAAACAAAATTATAATTCTTTGAAAGTTATCGAAAGTAAAGCCTTGTTATCGTAAATGAAAAATAATTATAAGATTATATGAAATGTTATTAAACTTCAGTTCATTATTGATATACAGGTATAAAACTGTCATTTCTTCACAGGCTTTGTATTTATAAGAGATTTCTATTTATTTATTATTCAATTGATTATTATTTTTAATATTTATTTAATATAAGAATTTTCTTATCAAAGATGGGATCAAAAGGCTGTCAAAGAGTGCAATGTTTTCAACGCTTTGAGACGTTTTGTGAACTTAAAGCAAATAAATATAACCGGAAGTAATATCAATGAAATCCCCGCCAATGCCTTCGAACCACTTGTCGGCCAACAGACACAACTGTCCATAATTGATCTGAGTGGAGGACAGGGAGGAAAGATAGCCAAAATAGGCAAACATGCGTTCGCACCACTGATAGGTATGGCATCAGTGATTGACTCAAACTTTGACTTAAAATAATTATATAAATAGGACTCAAATATATCGACATTTCCTCACATAATGTCAGCTCTATTGAGAACTATGGCTTTGCCTTCATTAGACCCTCTAAGGAAAGGCTGGAAATAAACTTAGAAAATAATCAACTCTCTTATGATTCATTTGGAACCGAGTCGTTTGAAATGAACGGAAGGATAACTAGTCTTAGATTAGGAGCTAATCCAAAGATATTTGTTTTGGAAGAATCTGTGTTTAAGTCCTATTTGTTCAACAAATTAGTGGCAAATGAGAGGAATAGCATTGATATGAACGGAACGCCATTGAGTTGTAGTGCTAAAAACCTATGGATTTTGGAGAATAAATCTGTTCTTCAATTACAACATAAGATAACTAATGCCCTGTCCACTGATGGCCGGGCCTTTTGGGTGCACAGCAGGTCTGAATGCAATCAATTGGTAGATCCAAACGACGCTATCTATACTGTCGGTCCAACCACATCGACACCCCCTCCAACAACACCGACATCCCGGCCAACGAGCCCTACTTCGATGACACCCACCTCTCATATACTGAGCACTCAGTCGTCAACACAAACCACTGAAGACTTTAATCGTCAAAACACTGATAGCGAGACAATTGATATTGATTTGCACTCAACCACAAAAGGGGAAAATCCGTGGATTAAACGCACGACAGCCAAACACATACCGTCTCCTCTATCGACAATAAGTCCCAATTCACCCATACCTACAACGGATACCCTTCTGACCACTTCTTCTACAACAACTGAATCAATGGAACGCATACTAACGACCGAACCACCAGTTTCTCCAAACACACAACACCACAATCCATGGGTCAAAAGAACAACGAAAAAATTTATCCCAAATTGAGCCTCAATTTTGTTGATCAAAATTTGTGAAAAACATTAATAATAATTAAGAATAACATTCATGTCATTAGTATTAGAAATAATTTTTATTACAAATCAATGGAAAAATAAATGACTTTAATATTGTTTGCATTAAAGGGTTTCGATATAAAGTTCAAACCTTTTTACCCTTGATTTCAGTCATTCTTATTATGAACTTTCTTTCTGTGGACAACAATTCCTTTGATATCATCTGAAGTCTTATCACATCCTTTGAAAAGACATTTAAACTTTGGTTTTATAATCGATTTATTCATTGAGTGATTCTTCAATATATGACTTCTTAAGGTCTGTTTGAATGCATACGAATTCAGACAATGACTGCAACTGTAGGGAAGAGCACCGGTATGTGTGTTCTCGTGCTGTTGCAACTGTAAGGGCAAACAAATAATTAAAATTTATTTATAATTAAAAACCAAATGACCATAAATTTTGTGGTATAACTGGCCAAACACTCAGGCCATTCACATTCAAATTCTTTCTTTCGTGAAGTGATTCCAATATATCTTTCATTTTGAGTCTTGTGTCCATTTTTTCGTTTAGTGGCAGAAGTTCTTTGAGAAAATGTCTTCTTTTTAATCACTTTTTCTGAGAAATAAATTCAAATAAAATTCAAAAATCAAACCAAAACTTAAACTAAAACTCACCTGATTTTTCATGTGTGAGAGAATGGGTTTCTTTGTTGTGTTCAAACTTAAACCACTTATCACATCCCGGCCCTCAAAGAGACAGCAAATGTTAACAATGTTTTTAACGTGAAATTAAATTACATTCGCATTGAAATTGTTTGAGATCTCCATTGATGTCATACATGGAGTCGGGATTTGATGTCGTCTTCGACTTATATCTCTTCAGTTTGATCTTCTCGCCCTCATGGGTGCGCTTCCGGTGAATCGCCACTTGTTGTTGCCTTTGGTTTGAGACAAACATTAGACAAACATATATTGAGAAAATGTCATGAAATACCAATTCGTAGACCACTGGCACTCAGGCCAATCGCACCTATACTTCTTGAGTCCCGTATGAAGTGTTTTGTGACAATTGAGTTGAGATAACGAAACGAACGCTTCTTCACATGACTTCCAATCGCATCGAAACTGCTTTAACTTCATGTGAATCATCTCTTTGTGCACTGAAAACAAAGACATCAAAACCATTGCTCAAGACATCAGTTCTTACATTTGAGTCCATTTTCATAACTAAAGAATTTCGAAGAAATCAAACAATTAATTAAACCCTAAATAAGGGGGTAATTACTATTGACAACAAACCGGAAAGACTTTCCACATCCGTCCCAATCACACAGAAATGGTTTAACGCCTTTGGGTTCAAAACCAAAAATAATGATCACTTATAACAAAGTTTAAGACAATTCATGTCTTCTATACCCGTATGGGATCTCATGTGGATTTGGACGGCATTGTTCGACTCGAAGCACATCCCACAGCCCGGCCATTGGCACACATGGGTCTTCTGCCGATGTTTCAGTCGTTTCGGTGACACATCTGAAGCCAAAACAAGACAATCAAAATGTTTGTCATTTTTTGTAAACCTAATTACCATTAAAGTCGTCTTCGCTCGAGATATTTGACTCCAGGTCTTCAGCTGATCCGCTGCTGTCATCACTGTCCAAGTCTTCATCACTTCTGTCAAAAACACTTAATTTTGTGATAATTTTTTTGTAATTTTTTATTTCATTTTCATTTGAATTGAAATTAATTTTTTGTAAAAATAATTCACATTTTGTTGTAATTGTTTTCAATGAATTCAATACTGTTTTCAATGACAGATATTTTGACTTAAAGTCAACACATGTTTTGTTTTCATCTTTTTCTCGACTCATGTTTTCATGTATTCATTGTTTGTTCACAAAATTGATTGAAAATTAACTGAAATTCAATTGAAATTCATTTCATAAACAAATCAAAACATTATTTAAAATAATTTATTTTTCAAACTTTTTATTCATTTTTTGTTTACTGAATTATTTACTGAAGACCAAAAGAGCAGTTCATAAATAACGTAATGATTTTGAATTGATTTAAGAGTTTTATTTTTCAGGTAATCAAATGAAAGGGAAAGGGAAGGGAAAGAAGGAAAGGGATCAAAATTATTGCAAAAGTTTTTATTAAATATTGAATTTAATTAAATAAAAAAAATTATGAATAAATTTCATGTTTTTTGACGACATGTACATCGAGTGCGCGCTTGGACTTGAATGCCTGTCCACAGGTATGACAGGGGAACTGCTTCACATCCGAGTGCTTCACCTGAAAAGGTATTTCATTTAGTGTTGAAAACATTTAGTATTTCTTTCAATCCAAACCATATGGGCGTCGATATCAGCCTTACGAACGCCACGGAATGAACAGCCCGTCCAACTGCACTCGAATGGCTTTTCTCCCGCGTGTCTCATTCGGTGAATTCTTAGTCGATCCCCCTTTAAGTTGACATATTCACACCCTGGCCAATCGCACTGTTGGGCAATCATGATATAAATGTTCAAAATATCAATGATTTTCATTAATATCCAAAACCTTTGTATTTTTGATCACTTTTTTCTCTATTTTTACTTTCTTTTTGACTTTTCTTTTTTTCCGTGGTTTGGGCACCGGTACCTTCTTTGGTCCATGTGGTCGTTCCATATGTCGGGCCAGTACTTTCTGTTCAAAGAATGACTTATTACAGCCCTCGTGTTTGCAAAGATATCGTATTCGCATTTCAGTGCCCTTCGAGTCCGAGTGAAGTGTTTTCACATCTAAAAAATTTGTCCAAAAATTCAATTAAAATAAACTCAAAAACAATGCAAAAAACATACGATTTCTTAAATTCTTGGCCGAAATGAACGTCGAATGACATCCGCTTTCATTGCATTTATACGGTTTTTGATCGCTTTTATGGACAGCAAATATGTGTTCATTAAGCTATAAAACGATAAATTCAAACAATTTTCAAATAATTTAAATATGATTTCAAATCTATGACTACTTTTGAGAGCCTATCGTAAGAGCGGTTACATTCAGGGTAATAACAAAGATGTGGTTTCTGTTTGTCTCTCTCATGGGTGTACATGTGTGAGGTAAGGGTAGTCTGACGGGCGAAATGCTTTTCACAGCCGGGCCATAGACAAGGAAAGGGTCGTTCGCCCGTATGGACCCTCATGTGGTCGTCCATTGTTTGCTTTTGGCTTTGAAATGAATAAACGAATCAATGAATGGATTCTTGTGTTCAATGTCCTAAATGGCATGTCTTACTTGTACTGGAGCTCACAGCCCGGCCACGAGCACTTGTACTTCAATTCTCCGGTATGTCCTCTTAAGATAAATCTATTGTTAATGAAATGTCATTAAATTGAGACCATTTCAGACCTCATGTGCTTTTCGTGAGTCCTTTCAGACGAAGACTTTTTGTTACAATTTGGCCAAAAACAAACAAAAGTTTTTTTCTGTTTTTCTTTCAAAGACTTAACGGTTTTTGTAGTCTTTGAAGACTTTTTTGAATCCTTTGATTCATTGGATTTTTCATCAAATTCTTCATCAGAAGTGAAGTCATTAGACATGACATCATTGTCTGCCATGAAATCGCTTCCAGTGTCCCAATCGTCAATAGGTTTGTCATTGATCTCAAAAATCTCAATTTGGGGTTTCATTTGTCTGGAAGTGTTTCGAAGATTGTCTTCATTTTGGACCAAAGGCTGAGACAAAAGGCTTTGTTTGGCATTCACTTCATCGACATCGGAATCAATGGTCAAATGTTGGTACAAATGAGTGATAAAACCTTTCGATGAAAAGCGATTCCGACATAAATCACACCTCAGTTGAGAAGACATTGTCTTTGACTGAAAATTGAGACAAAAATATGAAAATCATTTCAAAGAGATGTCAAACAATGCCTTGAGTTTGATGTCTTCGTTGTCTTCATTGCCATCACTGTCTTCGTCCACGTCTTCGCCGATGTCTTTGACAACGCTGTGGACATAATAGCCAATAGTCTTGAGATCGCAATCAATTGAATGCAAAAGAGTTTGTCTTTCACTGCAAAACAAGTCATTGTCGACGACTGAAGAGTCGACAGAAGTCTTGATTTGATTTAAATAATAATTATTTAAATGATTTGTAAATAAAATAACTTTTTTCAAAGACTCAAACTTTTGAGACATTTGTTTACATAGAGTTTGTCGACATTTGTGACCAATTGACGATATTTTGGCCAATTCTGACCATTCGTTTGACATCTTTCGCGACATTTATTATCCCTTTAATTGTGTTTTAATTCAAATAAGTCTTTATTTTAATTATTTTATACAAAATAATTGATTTTTGTTTTTATTTTTGAATTTTATGTCTAACTAATGGTTCGCACAATAAATAACGTTTGGATTTATTCTGTATTTTATTATTGAAAGAATATTTGGATTTTAATATAAAATATCCAAAAGTTTATTAAATATTAGAATAATTTTTGATCAAAACTTTTATTGAAAATGACATATAAATGACATTATATTGAATTGATTTTATTTTAAGTTTCAACCAATTTCTTGCGTTTTGTGATAACATTGTCTATATTATGGCGGATCACATCCAACAGAAGATCATTGCCGGCACTCTTCAGGTGACTCTTGAGTTTCATTCGACAATAGTCTTTCTTTATATTCAGGGGTGTCTTCAAGTGAAATGTGTCCAAATTCCAGGGGGGACTATATTGGGTGCGTATAGTGTCCACGTGAGGGGTCTCATCCAAACCTATCTGTGCTCTCAAGACATCGAGTTTTGCAATGCTATCGCCGTTGAAGTTCTTTCTGAAGAGTTTGGTTTTGACCTGACATTTGAACTTCAAAGAGACCGTAATATTCCTCAAAATGATCGTCGAATTCATGAATTCGCTGTCTTTCCCATCCCTGTTCTTACCCGTGTAATAACAGGCGTCCCCAATGCGGTACAGATCCCGGAGTCCAGAAGTTTCAAAATTTTTAAATCTTATTTTACCTGAAATTTGTTATTAATATTTAATGTTAATTAAATTGAAGTAAAATTGTTATCGATTTGTATTTACCTGTATTTTCATTCGTCAGATTCACCTCAAACTTCTCCCACCCGTTCCTCGTCTCAGCCAAAACCTCATCGAAAACATTATTACTTTCTTTTTTGCAAACAATTTTTTCTGTTTTATATTCAATAGAATTAAATACAATAAAAACTTAATGAATACATACGTTCGCAAACAGAGCACAGAATCAGACAATTCAACAAAACTATTGTGAAAACAAAATTCATTTTTGACTTAATTTGAAAATAGATTTTCATTATATTTATTGCACTTATTTTGCAGACTATTTATATACAAAAAGTCTTGAGAAAAGACAAAGAAATTATTTGTTTTTTTTCAGAATTTATAATATTTGTAAACTCTTTTCAAATATTAATTAATAAAAGTTCATTAAATCGTAAAAATTAAAACAAATAATAAATATTTATTTTGTTTTCTTTTGGAAAATTTGTTAAACTTTTGGAAAATTTTTTATCTAATAATAATTTGAAGCAAATCTAATGATATGTTTATTTATTAACAAATATTTTAACAATTGATCACAAAATTCAACTCAAGACTACATGCCTTCAAAGGACAGAATGTCAAAGAGTAAATAACTTCAAAATTTCCTAATTTTAATTTCATTTATAAAATTGTTGTTTATTTTCAAATAAATGTGTTTAACGACAATAACAAGACTTAAGATAACAGACGTTAATATAATCCAAAGTTTATGTCTAAATGAAAGGTTAAATGTCGTGGATATAATTGACTTCAAGACTCCAAGGTCTATTATCTCAAACAAACAGGTGAATTTATAACAACAAAATCTTCATTATTTTATTAATTAATTTAATATTTTTAAAAATATCTAAACTTTAAATATAATAGAAATGCTATAAAATTATTGTTAAAAATGATTTCATTTTATTTAAACTTAAAATTTGAAGCAATTATTGAAAAATACAATAAAAAACTGTTTGTTGTGAATAATTATCGTTTCTTTGAGATGACCTTGTTCACATTTTGTCTTATATGCTCAAGCAATATATTGTTGCCTTCACTGTCGAGTTGTTCTCTTAAATATTCTTTGCACTCGTTTTTTCCAACCCTTCCATAGGTTTTCAAATTAAATGTGTCAAAACGCCAGGGGGTATGGTCTACGATATCCAATTCGACAATTTGAGGCTTTCCGTCCATTCCTATCTGTGTCCTCAACTCATCTATTTTGACGACAGCGTCTCCACTGAGTCTCACTTTAAGCCCCATTACCTTCCCTTTGCAACTGAATTTCAACATTGATGTGACGTTCCTCAAAATCATCATTGAGTTGATGTAATCACTAGACTTTCCGTCTTTGTCTTTCCTGATCGTATAACAAGCCTGGCCATCCCTTTTCAGTTCCCTGGGTCCGGCAATTTCGAAACTTTTCAAAGCCATGTGATCTTAACATATATTCTGTTATTAAAAACAAATTTCTTTCACTTCATTCATACCCGCTTTGGAGAACTCGATTGGGAACTGACGCCAACCCCTCTTCGTCTCCACACATATCTCGTCGAAGACATCATTACTTTCTTTTTTGCATTCATTGAGAGCTTTATCTATAGTTTTTAAAAGAAATTTTGAATTAGTGTTAAATATAATAAAAATGTTTTCAATGCAGACCTTCACAGACAGAGCAGAGGAGAAGACAATTAAATATAACAACAGTTAAAATAAAATTCATTTTTAGTTTCAATTCAAAAGTTATTTACTTAAAAACAATTCTTTTTCAGACTATTTATAGCTAAAAATATTTAACTCAAGAGATAAGTGAAAAAGTTTAATGAATTCACTGTTATTTGTTTGGAAAAGTGTTTTCTTAATAAAAGATTTGCAAAAAAAATGAATTTAAATATTATTATAAATGACTGATTAATTGAAGTTAATTAAACTTTTATCGAAAAACAATTGAAATTTTGTTTCAATTTTTCAATGAGTAAATAATTAATCAATTATTTATGTCTTCGAATCAATGGCTTTACAAATGATAATATCATAGCAAATGTAAGATTGAATAAAGAATTTTCATTATAAACAATAAAAATTATTGTTTCAAAACTTTAAAACAATTTTTCATTTCATTAAATTTACGTTAAATTTACTAAAAAATGAAATTGAAATCTTTGTTAAAATTTTTGATATTTTCTAATATTTTTGCTGAATGTTGTTATTCATTGATCAGTGAGTTATAGAATTGGTTAACAAATAAACAAATTCTTTGCTTTTTATTCTTCAGTCGATTATTCGCATTCACAAAATGGCAATCAATTGGTTGACGCGTTGTTATCAATGGTCAAAAACAAGTACAACAAAGACATCGAACCCTTTTATATGCAAGAGATTATCTCACCCTTTAATACAAAATTTGGTGTCATTACTGTTGAGGGTATGAAACACTTCAGTCATAATATTCATAAAGTTTTAGATCAAAATATTTCACAAAATTTTAGGTAATATCAGTCTTACCGATGGCTCGATAACAGGCCTCTCGAACATAACTCGTGTCGGAAACGCCTACTTATGGCCCAACAGTAAACCATTTGTGACTCAAATCAGAATCGGTGGCAAAGATATCAAAATCCAATTAGAATTCGGAGCGACTTTGAGGAACAGCTTTGGTCTTCAGTTCAATGTCGAGAGTGTTGTTGAGTATATAGAAGTCAACACAACTATATCTGTAGACTCCGGGCGTCCGAGTGTTGAAGAGTTAAAGTTTGAAGAGTTGTCTAATATCACGACCCGTTTCACTGGACCTATACCTGAATTGGACTCTTTGATGAGCACTTTCTCCCATGAGTTCTTCGGGACCTTTAATCAGATGGCGAAGAAAATGTTGGCGAAAACATTCACAAAATATATGAGAAATTCACTGAAAAACATCAAAATACCCCTTAATTTGTTATAACTCTATTTAATAAGGCTTTGTTTGTATAAAATAAACATAATTTTTGTTAACAAAATGTTGTGTAAATGAAAACCTAATTAATTATTCCGTTCCACAGAATTGAGTGCTTAAGTGGTCATAGATTTTGTTATTTATTTAAATGAATAAATTTTATTCAAAAACATTTTCACATCATTTGAGTTAAGCATTGACTCAAAGAAGTAATGAATTCATTAAAACATTTATTAAAACGATTGAAACGTTTATTATTTGTTTGCTTAAAAATCGATTGGTTTTATAAATCAATTTTATTACTATGTCTTCAGTCAGTCATTTGTGGCATTTGTCCCAATTTGAATGCCATAAAGCCGTGCACCTGTGACACCCTCACCATCCGGTGCTATGCAAACATTGAGTTTGATTTGGACGAAGTGTTCGAAACCATAGCCTTTGGTCGAAATGAAATTGAAAAATCATTTGAAACTTTAGAGTTGAGTAGTTATAGATTGACGGAACTGGAGGACAGCATATTCCGTGGGGTCACCTTCAAGACTATCCGATTGCTTCATTGCCAGAACTTGGATTGTGTGGCGCCGACAGCTTTTGTGGGAATGGAGAAAACACTCACAAACTTCTTCTCATTTGATACAAGTTTTAGGTTTGAAATAAAATCTCATTTTTATATTTGATTTCATTTTTATATTTTTTTAAACACTTGGACTCTATTATAAAAAATGATCTCATTTTGAAAATATTTATATAATTTATTTAATCATAATTTATATAAAATTAATTGAGTTATAAAACAAAATAATTAATCGATTCATTAATTTTTTTAGTAATAACTCAAACAAAAGTGAATGTAATTTATTCAATGCGTTGAGACGTTTGCATAGTTTGCGCTCAATAAACATTAGCGACAGTCGTATCCGCGAAATACCTGCCGATGCCTTTCATGACACCAATTCTGTGCTCAACCAAATGACCACAATTGATATCAGTGGCGGAGAGGGCGGTGAGATCACCAGAATTGGCAGAAACGCCTTTTCCACACTTAAGAGTAATAAAAATTACTTTATTTTCTATTAAAATAAGAATTTCTGATTTGATATTCACTGAAGACTTAAGATATTTGGATCTCTCGTCGCATAAGATAACTCAAATCGATTCGTTTGGGTTCGCATTCAGAGAGACATCCACTGAAAAGTTGACCATTAATTTGGAGAACAATCTCTTGACTGAAGACAGTTTTGAAGTCGAGTCGCTTGAAGTGAACGGAAGGGTAACAACACTGATGTTAGGGGCAAACCCTAAACTTCTAGTCCTCAAAGAGTCTGTGTTTCGGTCATTTCTGATCAGTTCAGGCAATCCTAACCCAAATTCTTATAATTCTATCGACTTAAGAGGAACTCCTATTGTCTGCAATCACAAGAATCTGTGGATTTTGGAAAATAAATATCAAATTCAACATAAAATTCAAAATTTCCTTTCGATGGACACAGGGTTTGACTATTGGCGACACACTAAACAACAGTGCAATAAAACATAACCATTTCATTGTTTATGCAATTTTTGTTCTCATTATTCAAATCGACTGAAAATTTATATTTATTTGCATTTATATCACAAAATATTTTCCGATAAAAAATAATTTCAATAATAATTATATTAAATATAATATGCATTCAATTCATAGAAACGGTTTCATAGCCTTCACAAAAATACTGATAGCAATGGGAATGAGTTTATTGTGAATACAATTGTTTATCTCAAAAACTTTTGCACTTTTTATTCTGGGAATCAATTTTGTGTTTAAACCGAAACCATTATTATCTGTACTTTTGATTCACTTATCGCAAAAAAATTATATATATATTGAAATCAAATTGTTTTTTAAGAATAAAAAGTTTTTTAAACAAAAAACAACAAAAATAATTATGAATTTATTGATAGGTATTTCAAAATAATTTCAAACTTTAAAACTATTTTAAAATAATTTTCTTATTTTTAGAAACATTTTTTGTGGTACTGAGTCTAGGGCTGGCATATTGTGGTGACTGTCCAAAGCCTGACGCTATTGTGCCGTGTGTTTGCGCAAACCTAACCATCAGTTGTATCACAAATAATGACTTTGAATTGGATTCAGTTATGAAAACCATTGCAAACAACAATCGCAACGAAAGCCAAAACTTAAATTTTCAGACATTTATACTAAACAGCTCTAAAATCGATAAATTGGATGACTCTGTCTTCCAGGGGCTCACCTTTGAGACAAT
>JAQIXR010000237.1:0-38289 GCA_034700825.1 Quadroppia sp. Gr-Ori-00064 | reverse complement strand
TTGGGGTTCGCTTTCGTCGAGGACTGACACCAACACTGGACGGAGTGGTCGGCATCAGTGTCTTCGTCAGTGTCTTCTCTTGACTTTCGTTGCTATGAATTGGCGTTGAGTTCAACACTTGGTTCGAAGACATGACATCTTGTGATAACTTATTCAAAACGATCTCCACTTTTGTCAACTGTTTCGACAGTTTCTTCATCTCTTCGTTGGTCTGACTGTCAACAGGTCTCACATTGTCTTGTGTTTGAAGACTACAGAACCCATTGATCACATCCATCAAAGACTTGCCGCCGATATTAGTCGAGTAATTGATTCCATGTCTTAAACCGATGGCATATTCGGTCATATGTTTGGACTCTTTTATGAATACTTTTTCCGTTTCCTTACAATTGGTTTCTCTTAAATAGCCTTCAAATCAGATATCAATCAATGAATGGTTTGGACACAAGAAGTGTTTTGGACATCAAAACTCATACCCAATACAAGTCTCGCGATCTCTGACGGCATGTAATGTATTGTCATCTCTGTTGTCATCTTCGATGTCCTTCAATTGGGTTCACATTTAGTACTAATTGTAAACAAAATATTAATTACGAAAAAAAAATTAAAAAACAAAAACAAAATCAGAGTTTGTTTTCATCTGAAAAGCAGACAAACAGTGATTACAAGCAATGCTGACATCTATGCATACATTCAGTCAATGCATTCACACATTTATGCCCTCTTTTGACACTCTTTGCAATGCTTTGAAAACTAATAAAAGTTTTGTTCAATACTTATTGACTGAATATTATTAAAGAATATATTTTTGTTTTGTATTTGATTTTCAATTTAGAAAAGTCTGTAAAAACAGATGTATTTTATTCTTTGCTTTGGTATCCTTTGGGTGTGTTTGTGCGTTAGAGCACAAGTAGTTTTTCGATCAATGCCTGACAGCATATACTATGACACCATCTCTTCCCACACAAATCAGAACGTGTTCTCTAACCGACTATTAGAGCACAGGGAGCTCATAGGGAGGCCTTAAACATACAGTCTTGCATAGAGTCTTCAAAATTCATTCACTGTTTCAATGCATATAAACTTATATTTTTATTAACCAGTTTTGAGACACTCTTTAAGACGAAAACTTTATTTCTTTCTGTCTTTCTTTGGCATAACTTTTATTTTCATTCATAAAAACCAATACTTTTTGTATGTATTTATTATTCAAATGGATATGAATTCCCAAAAGTTTATCAAAATTTCTTATTATTGATAACAAATAAATAAACATTTATTTTATTTTACACCAAATGTTAAAATGAAAGGTAAGTTCAAAACCATTTATTTGTATTATATTATATTGAATTGAATTGAACTTTCATTTATAACACGACTCCATATGAAGGATATTTCGGGTTTTAATTGCATTTAAATTGAATATAAATTTCTATTTATATTAGACATAGATTTGAATTGATTTGAATGTATTCAAGACTTGAGTAGAAATGTATTTATTTATATTCAATGTAAAGAAAAATCTATTTATTTGAATGAATTCTATATATAGTTATGAGTGGAGGAAGTGTTTGAAGTGTTTGAAGTGTTGTGTGTATTAGAAGACAAACAAACACAAGAATATTGAACATTTTTTCACTAAATGATCATAATTTGGTGTTTTGTCTCTATTTCTAACCATTTCTAACAATTTTCAATAGTTTTCTTTCATTGAATGAATTTGAAAATTATTTATAAAAGCAATGAAAAAAAGATTGCAATCAAAGCAAAACGAAGTGAAATGTCATAAATAAAGACAAACTTTTATACTCGGGTTCATTAGAATCACTTTTTCTGTAATAAAAATGTTTACAAAATTGAAACTAAATCTCAAAATAAACTCTAAAACATAACTAAATTAAACCTAATTTGAAACCTTTATATCATTTGCTTGTGTTTGATATTAAGGAATAATAGCATTACTTAATCATGTCATACATTAGACGAAGATATTAATTATTGAACAAAATTGACGAATATTTTTAGAATATAAGATAAAAACCTTAAAAATGAATATTTAGATGATATTTAAGATGTCTTACATTACTTACAACTACATAATATTTCCGATGTTTTGGCCATAATTTATATGATTTTAATGGACTTAAGCCTATGATAACAAAATAGTAATATGTTTTGGAAGAATATTCTCTGAAAAACTCATTCTTAAATAAAATTATGACATATTTTGCTCTATTTTCCTATTCATAATAAGATTGAAAATAAGATATATTTTTTTGAAAATAAATACGAATTCATAAAAGAATTTCATATAAAATAAGTTTTATTTTAAGAATTAATAAAATTGATGTTATATTAGAAATACACGACAAATGCTTTACAAACAAAACTCAAACATCTATTTGTGGGCGAAATAATACCTGAAGAATACATATATTATAATAAAGAATATTCCTCAGAGAGATTGCAATGATTTTATTCTGTGATAATATTAAAAACCATTCAATGTTTACATATAATGAGATCTCTATAAATAGTTCTCTGTTAACACACTTTACTATAAATCGATTTTCTTCACGACTTTTCTGTAATAAAATATAATTTTCGTAAAATAATTATATGAAAATAATTTGTTTTTTTAGAGAAAAAACATTTCATAACAATTAATAAAATGATTAATGAATACATTGAAAATTAGTGAAACATTTCCGTCAAAAATGATATTATTTGAAGCAATCGTTTACTTAATTGAGTTAATAATTAATGTTTTGGATTTAAATAATAAAAAAATTAATTCAAAAAATCCCACTCAAGAAAATCCTTTCATAAAAGACATTCAAAACCATATAATTTATTCCATACGAACAGCAAATTATACAAACATTTTGTATACCTTTTATAGCACTTTAAAGTGCAGTTCAATTCAGGGCTCGTCTATGAAAATGACAAAAATTATTATATAATTATTATTAAGAAAATGTTGTTTCACTCGAAGCGAATGTCATGAAAAATATCTCATTCAAAATATTTATATTTAATATTTATGTTAAATATCCGTTTGAATCAGAGCTGAAAATTTCTAACTATATTTGTAGCCAAAAATTATTTAACAAAAAAAAATATTTAACTCAAAACTAATGAGTATTTCTTTTATGCAGTTTTGAAAACATTGTTTATATAATCAAATGTCTGTGAATTCAAATTAAAATATTTATAGAATTTTGATATAATGTCAAAAATGATTATTCCTGTTATTAATGCTTCAAAAAGTTTGAATAATTGTGTTTTAAGACCAAAAAAGAAAATCTTTGTCTAAATATCTTTATGGAAAAAATATAGAAAACGCCTGAAAATCATTAATAAATAATAAGATCTTAAGATTGTATTGAAATCATTCAAATCTACTTTCGTTAATGATTTCAATATTAAATTTATTGTATTTTTCACACAAAAAAAACTGAATTTTTATAAAGAATTTTTTTGAATACATTTTATAAATACTTTTTCTTTTGATAACATTTTTCTTATAGTAATAAACATCAGAATATTCACAATAAGTCTACTATTGTTGGTGTGGACAAGAGTGGGGTCGGGTGTGAAATGTCCCCCTTCACAGGTCCTATTCCCCTGCAGTTGTGCTCAATATATAAGTCAGATCTCGTGTTGGAATCTCAAGTCTGACATCAATTTGACCCAAATATTCGTCAATTTGACGAAAGCGTTGGGAAAGACATCCAAACAAATCGTTTACAATGAATTCAAATTAATTGACTCAGAATTGTCTCAAATCGGAACCAATGACACGAATGGCAACTCAAGTGACTTCTTCGATGGCATCGCATTCAACAAGATTTCAATCACAAAGAATACAAAACTCAAACACATTCATAAAAATGCTTTCAAGTCTTCATTCAATATAACCACTTCTGTGACGATTAGTGAGAACCCGGTGTTAGGTAACGATCCTCCGAATGAGAGGGAAATCTTTGATCTACTCAACAGTTTTGAATCGGCGACAGAGATATGGCTCACAGACAACAACATTAGTCGTGTCCCTCAGAAGGCATTCAACAGACCACAGAAGTCATTGAATTGGCTCTCATTGATAGACAACAATATCGTTGATGTCGGCGCTCATGCCTTTCGTTCATTGTCTTCACTCAACTATCTATTACTCGATGGCAACCGAATCGACAAAATAGCTAACAATGCTTTAGAAATGACTGAGTCCTCAGACAACCAGTTGTTGAGACTCTTCTTAAGGGATAATGACTTAAACTCTGAATCCTTTGAAACGGAAAGTTTTCAACGATTAAAGAGAAAGGTTTTGCTCGACTTATCCAAGAATAACATCACTCATCTCAAGAAGTCTGTTTTCGCACCACTCTTTCGACGCAATGGCAGCTCAGTTATACTCAGACACAACCCATTGATATGTGACTGCAATTTCAAATGGCTTTACGACAGAAGACTGTTATACAACTCGTCGGCCAATGATCGCCAATACTATGTCCATAGCATTCAATGCAATGGCACTAAACACGACTCAATCAAAATGAATGAATTGAATGACAATGACTTCAAACACTGTCCTCAGGACGAGACCATCGACTGCTATCTCGGAAGTGACACCGAATACGACTACCAAATGTGCTTGAATAGTGCCAAACCATCCCATTCTCAATGTTTTAATCAAATCTCTATTTTAATATTTAATGCATTTTTATTCTATGTTTTAATTCATTGAAAAAACCAACAAAAAATTCACTCAAATTCATAAACTTTATGTAAATAACGAAAGAATGTTATTCTTCTGATTGTCGGATCAGTTTAATAGCGCCTAAAAAACATGTATTTCCAATGAATGTGAAATTAATTAATTTATTGATTTATTTTCTCAAAAAATTATATTATTATAACTTTTTATTTAAAAGAATAAATAAAAATAACTTTTGATTTACTCACAAAATGCCATAAATAGCATATTTATGACTCGACAGGTGTTTCAAATGATGGCAAATGTTTTCCCTGAATATGATATACCTTTATATTCGTTACCTTCATATCAATCAAACCACATGTCTATCATTTGTGATGGTTTGCAGTTTTGTATGAAAGGACAGTTAGTTTTTAGATGAAAATTATGCAATGATTTATTTAATTAAAGTTTTGAAAATCTCAAATGAATTCCAAAAATTTTGTTATTCATTACAACTAATGATATAAATAATTATTTTTAAATTCATTCAATAGTTTTATTCAATAAATAAATGATTTTTAAATTGAAAATAATATCAATAAAAATGAGTTATATTTAATAAAGACTTAAAACATATAAAAATAAAACATATTCTCAATTAATGTGTGGATCAGCAAAAAGTGACACTTCTTTATGACTAATAATCATCTTTTGCTTGGATTTCATATTTCAAGAATGAGTGGGTTTTTCAAAAACAGTACTATTTTTGTAAATAACCATTAATTTTAAAATATATATTTCTATAGAAAAAGCTCTTTATATTTCAGTCACACAAAAAGATTCATAAATTTTTCAGTCGATAAAAGTATTGATAATTCAGTCAACGATTGATAAAAATAAAGTATTTTTTCTCATAATTAAAAGTATTGTAAATAAAATTGAGCTAAAAATGATTGAACTCTTGTTTTGGGAGATATCGTATGAATGGCTAATGAGAGGACAGGGCAGCAGATCGTCCAAGTCGTCGGCACCGGCATCGGTGTCGTTCTGACAGCCCCTGAAATTGTCTTTGAATAGTTTGCATTGAAAGTCAATACGTTGTGAATAACTAATGGTATTATTTGACATTTGACACAATCTCTCATTAGATGTCCATTTCATTCGACAATCGCTGCAATTGATTGGATTTCGCCATAACTTCAAAACAATGGATCTCTTGAATAAGTGCTTAAAAATGGATTCATTTAAATATGTAATGAAATTGTCATTGAGTTGAAGATCAAAGGGTCTGTCGATTGAGGACAACACTTGGGAAGTGAAGGACGAAGAAGTCAAACGATTTTTACTTAAATCTATTAATATATTGTCTGGACTTTCGTTGAACACAAGCGAAGATTTGGACAGACTTTCGATGAGATTCTGTTGAATACTCAAGAAGTGAATGTATGGCAAATCAGTGAACGCGAAGTCACCGATGGTTTTGATCCGATTCCTCGCTAAAGACAGTCTTCGGAGACGACTTTGCACTCCCAGAAGTGGTCGAAAGGCATTGTCCGGAATGAATGTTAGGCCACAATCGATGGCATATATGAGACTCGCATTCGTGAACTGATTCAACACTTTGAAGAAGTTGTCGATCCCTGTCCTCGTCAGACCTATTGATGGGTTGGCCTCGAAGTACACTTTGTTTGTGATACTATTCGTTGATTTGAAAGCATTTTCATCGATGGCCTCGAGATAGTCGTTGTGGTCAATGGATATCTCATTGAAGGCAAACCTGTCGAATGTCTCGCTTTCGATCTGTTCCACAATTGAGTTCTGAAAGACAAACTTCTGGAAAACAATGGTATTGTGTGTCTGACGACTAGATTCTTGAAATATTTGCTTAAGAACTAAGTTTGAAGTAATTATTTTGCCACAAGTGATGTGACCGCTTGTGGTGTTGCAGTCGCACGGGTAGATGGTCTCAGAGGGGGGACAGTCTCGCCATTCGGACAGGGAGTGCACGACATTAAGACATACCAACCAAACAATAGGATATAATTCTGGGAATCAAATGAAACAAACATTTAATGAATGGGAAGTGAAGTATGAATTCGTATGGTCTCTGAAGGCGTTCACAAATGAATGACTGATTTGTATATTAAAAATGATATTATTTTTCATTGAATTTTTTTTGTGTTTTACTTCTTGGAAAAGGCGTTGAATTTTATGAAATAAAATTATTTCTTAACGAAAAAAAAACAAAATATAAGTTATTTTTGTGTTGTTTTACTCATAACTATTCAATAAAAAAAATATTTTTTCAATAAAGCCTTGTATTAAATGTCAAAAAATAATTCAATTTTATTATAATGAGAAAAGTGTGGACTCTGTAAGACTTGAGACAAGCCCTCGATATTAACATTATATGAAAAAAGTTTTTATTTTTTGATAAAAACAATTATTTTCGTAAAAACTTTGCCTTAAAATATTGCAAGACTTTAATGAAAGGTTTGATAAATATTTGTTTAATAGATATTACTTTATATATCTTTTTAGGGATAAATCCCTTAAGGGGTATGTCTTGAGACATAATTTAATAATAAGTGATATTTATTTCATATAAAATATTATCATTATTTCAGACTTTATTACAATTTTTTACAATAAATTTCTGTATAAAAAGGCATTTGAAAATAATGAGCAAATGCTGAGGAAATGCAAACAAAACCATACATTGAATGCAATGAAAGTCAGTTTTGATAATAATATCTCAAATGCATTAATGTTTATGAATATGAAAACATACAAACAATTCAAACATACCTTTCATTCTTCAATAATAGCGATGTTTATGTTGAAAATGTCTCTGATTTTTATGTAAACATATTTTCAAAGTTTAATTGAAATTTTTATTTAACAAATCATTAGTTATTTATTATTTAAAATTACATTAAAAACAAATTTACAAACAATGAAAACAATGTTTGGGCTCCGGTGCTGAGAGCGTCGGGCTATCATAACTGGCCAGCACTAGCACTATATGCCTTCATAGTGAAACGTCGGTTCAGTCATGCCTTCCCTCTCTCACAAGCATTCATAGATATCAAGGCTTTGACTCAAATGCTTATTGAATACAGACTGAAATCCGGTTATAATAGCGATAGAATTAATGATATTATAGTGAATCTCAATTCAATAGACAGTCAAGCAATGAGTTATACTTTTAACACAATTTTTATTATATATTATTCTCTCGAAAGAAATGTTTTTTCCAAACATTTCTTTCGTTAAAAACTATGAAATTTATGCTCAAATGATTTCTTCAATGCCTGTCAAAAGTGTTTAAAAATATTCATTAATTTTTTTGGTGTTCTCATAAAAAATTATTAATATTTTATTTTTTGTTTTTGACATTAAAAATATATTGTGTTTATATTTATGACGTTATATCACATCTCATGAGATAATCATTGCCTTGAATTTGATTCATATTCGATAGCATTCAAAGCAAATGATTCACAATATAAGTATTTATGAAAATATTTGCAAACAATTTAATGCAAACATTTATTCTTCAATTAACTCCTACTCTAATGGAAAGCCTACAACGGAAGGGCAAACTTTTTAAAGTGTTTGCATTTTAATCAATTTTAACAATTTTTTTGTTAATCAATTTTACACTTAATTATGATTTCATTTTATTTTCACAACAAATATATTAATGATTTCTCTTTCAATTTATCCCAACTTTTATGAAAGGCTTTTATATCAAAGATTATAATAAATTTGTTTTAAATGTTAAAAGAATTTTTTAAATAAATTTATCATAAATTAGTTGAAAGCCAATCGAAAGACCAATGAATGAATTGATTGTATTTATGGCAAACAAATTGTCTTTGTTTATAGAATTGCATCTATTCTTATGATATCCCATACAAGAGGGCGAGTACTTTGTGTTCATATGGCGACAGTTCTTCAACAATGAATGGACGGGTTGTTCGTTAGGACAACCAAATCCGAAGATGCGATCGACGACGAGCGCCGGCCTTTGGAACTCATGATCAGAATAACAGTATTGGGTTTTGACTATCCATTGGAGACCACAATCGCATTCAAATGGATTTTTTTCGACCTCTAATGCAAAGAAATAATTATCGGATTTGTTGAAAAGGGGTCCAAATATGTGTTCCGGAAGTGATCGAAGTCTGTTGTAATCGAGTTTAAGTGTGGCCAAAGGGCTGCCCATTTCGGCGAAGGACTTCCCGTCAAACGATGTCTCAGACAGTGAATTGTGACTCAAATCAATACTTCGGATGAATTTGCTCTTGAATTTCAAGACATTTTTGTCGATATGACTGATGTTATTATAAGATAATATCAATCGTAACGACATTTCACTCAAGTCTTCGAACGCAAACTCTTTGATGACATGGATTTGATTATTGCTTAAATCAATTGTTTTCAATCTATTCCTCTGGCCATCGGCTAATCGAAAGGCATGGCTGGGAATAGTCGTTATCGGACTTTCTTTGAGATGAATTTCACGCAAATTAACAAATCTATTAAACATATGCCAAATGTCTTCATTGAGTCGACCATTGTTTGAGAGATTCATATTGTTTGTGATCACAATCTCTTCCAGACTTTCGACACTTCCTTTGAATGCATTCTTGTCTATCACTTGCAGATAATTATTGTCTATGATCTCTATCTCGACAAATGAGACCTTATTGAAGACATCGGATGAGATATGAGTGACAGAAGTGTTTCTAAGAATTAATTTTTGTATTTTATATTCTCTTGACTTTGACTTATAGTCAAATAGTTCTTCGTTTAGTTGTTGTGATATTTGCTTCAAATCATCTGTGGTTGAAATGTCTGTACAATTGATTGACTCAATTATCTGTTTGGAAGTGTTGTCGTTTCGACACCGACAGGGATGAAGAAGTTTAGTTGTCTTGCAGTCGATCCATCGGTGGCCAGATTTGCATTCAGTGAACGACAACACAATCGATGATAATATTAATAGTTTTATCACTGAATCAATGAATAGAAAAAACAGTTTTAAGTCAGTTTTGAATATATTCATAGCTTTTATGAAACTCTTTGAACTTATAAAACACTTGCAATGAAGGGGTGAAAAGGGGTATACGATTTATAAAGAATATTCAATAATTGATTATTCATTTCATATCATATATTGAAATGTTTTTCGTAATTGAAAATAATATAACATTTGTATTGCAATTAAATACAGAAGGTCTGAACGAAAGTATTTTATGATAGCTATTAATACAATGAAATCGTGAAACCATTGCATGAACTGAAAAGACAATCTTCGAGATCACATGTCGAGGGACGACAACTTTGCGTGTTTTCAGTGATTTGTAGTTTGAAACAAAAAGTTCAAAATTCATTGAATCAGAAGTGAAAACTAAATGTTTTAAATCACACAAAGTATTTGAAACACTATTTATATAACAAAGAATTGCTGTAATATTTGTTTGTCTTTAATGTTTATTTTTTATGAAAAGCCTTTCATTGGTTCAGATTCTTAAACAAATATTTAACAAAACTCAAAATTATTGGCAGTTATTCTGTGGGAAAAAATGTAATTCATTTGAAAAGCAAATCATAACTAAATAATAACTTTTGTTTAAAAATTATTTTGAATAATTATTGTAAATAACCCTTAATTTGATTACAATTAATTAATGAATTGCAACACATTTTCACAACATATTAATTAAAGTTTTATTAACAAAAAACTTATTAAAAAACGAAATATTTTTATATATACTGTAAGAAGACTTGAGATAATTATGGGTTTGTTTTGAAAAAATTGATAAAATGTCAAAAAATGATTTATCTCTAAATAAAGTCTAAATTCTCTTCAAATTTATAGGCATTAAAAATAATTCAAAAGAAAGAGAGGAAAACATTTCTCAGGAAAATATAGTTTAAAATTACTTTAACTCATATATAATAACCGATGATTTAATGGTCGAAATAATAGACTTTGATTACATGAAAGCAAATATTGGAAAATTCATATTATATTTGATATTACTGTAAAATTTCATTTACTTATCGCTATTGATGTGGTTTTTCTCAATGTATTACAAAAGCAAAAGTGAATTATCATAAAAATGTTGGAAAAGTTTTTGTTATTTTAAATTCATTTGAATTTTGAATGAAAAATATTATCATAAGATTTGGATCTTATTTATCAACACATTTTATAAACATTTCAAACGAAGATATATTTTGGATAACTTTTTGTAAATAATTTTTGTTTTATCAATAAATCATAGAATCTATTAATTAAACATTACATCAAAACATGATTTTGTGTACTAAACAAATACAGGCGCCAAATATATACCAATTTTCAAATATAATTAATTCAAAAGTTCTCTTAAAAATAACTTTGCATTCAATGAAATGAAAAGTAATTGTTTGTCAAGTCTTTAATGAAATTTAAGCGAAGGTTAAATTCATTTAACTTTGAATTTTGATATGAAGTTTGCATTGATTATTGAAGTTTAGGGAAGAGATGAACACTTTTGTTCACTATTTAAGGAAAGGACTCATAGTATGGAATAATTAGCTTAATTTGTGGTTAATTATCATATAATTGAAGAATAACTTTCAATAATAAGTAGACATAATGTGATAGAAATAACTTACACAACATTTTGTTGTAAACATTTCTCAACGATTTTGCGCCAAAAAACACAGACACCAAATGATAGCCAAAAACCACTTTTTGAAGTAAATAATAAACTTTCACTTTTTTGAGTTTACATAACGAGAGTCACATAAAGAGAACTCCGAGAGGTTTGTGAGAAAAGTGTTCACAACACACCTTTGGTTATACACCTGATTTTGGTGATGATGTTGAAGGGGCTGTTCATATGAGAGGTAAGTTTATAGATGAAGTCAAGGCTAACAAAACAAGAAGTGATGGGAGTTGTTCTCAACAGAGATATTCTCTTTCATTACTAACAAAATATCATTAACTTTTTGCTTAAAACTAATACTTATTCTCGACTTTTAACAGAAATGAAGTACTCTTTCTGTGAGCCAACACTGGATTCAGCAGTTGTTCCGCAACGTTAAGTCCCAACAAGTCCTGACTGTGGCCTTAATTCTCCACAAACGCCTATTTAATGCCAACTTAAGGGCAACGAAATTCAAATGACTGCTCGCATGCGATCGACTCAATCGTTAAGAAACCCAAAGAATTCAATACAAACTAAATATTACATTACATTAAGTCCTAAATCTTGAAGGCATTAGTGTTTTTGACTCTCATTCGTGACCAAAAGATTCTTTGAAAACTTTTACTACTATTTATTAAAACAAATAAAATTACAAAAATTATTTATTATTAAATTTGACTAAACTTTTATAAGCATTTGATAAACGATTTTCTCCTCTAACGTATTGTCGGCTCTGTTTCAAAAAGAAAATATTTATCAGAAAATATTTTTGAAATATAATTACAAATTTCTAAACGAAATGTGATATTCGTTAACGAAATGCATATTTCAATCAATGTTTTCAATGTCTTATATTTTGGGCTAAACTCGTGTTTTACTGCTTATGGAGAAAAAAGTTGAATGAACTATAAGTTAATAAAAATCACTGAAGAAATAATAAAAAACATTTTCATTAATGGTTTTGTAATGCAATCAAATGAAGAGATGAATGAAAATAGATATCAAATGATCAATAAATCAATAAAATATAGAATTTTATGAATGCTTTCATCGTTCAAAAAATCAAACACAGACTCAAAAGGCTATGTTTTTGTATAATTATTCAAAATTATTCAAATCTCAAACCAAAAAATTTCCAAATGAGTTGTCAAACATTTGGATTCACATAACATTATAACGAAATATTTCAAACAAAAAATGGTAAGCATTTATTATATTATTTTTCCGAACAAATCATATTTGAAATGATATTTTAAAACCAATTTTTGACGTATTTTTTAATTTAAATAACAAAATAAGTTTCAAAAAATGATAAGTTATTTGACGTTCGGCTCAAATGTGAACATATTTTTATGAATATATATTTTTTTGATGTCATTCAGACCGCCGTATATTCAGAGACAGAAAACTTTATCAATTCATTGAATGAAGCTTTGGATGCACTCAATAAGAGCACCAGTAGTAAGACGTTTACGCCCATCAGTTCCATCGATGACATAAGGGATGGCATTCTTTTGGCAAAAGTTATCGAGAAATTTGAATTTGTTTGCGGCAGAAAGAGAAGGGTCAAAGAGAAGAAGTACTACCATTTCATAGAGGACTGGTTGGTATCCATCGGCGATATGCCATATATTCCACATTACGGAAACTTCGTCAAACATATCCTTAAGGAATGTGATGTCGATCTCATTGCCAACATCTTTGGAATCGTTGCCATAACTATGTTTAACAATAGGCATGAGTTGTGGCAGACATTTAACGTCGAGATCTTTTTCCTACTTCTTGGGGAACCACTGATTCCCAAAATTAACAAACTTTTGAACAAGAATTTGAATATTGAAAGCGACGAAAAGTATGCGATTGTCGTCCAGAACAGACAACTCGAGAAACGGATACAATATTTGGATAAAAAACTTGAAAATACAATCGAAACAATGGAAAGGGAGGTAAAGAATAAAGATATTGAATGTGAAGAAAAGTTATCGGAATTTAGATTACAATTGAATGAAAAGGAAACGAAAATTAATGAATTGACAGAAGAATTGTCAAAATTGAAGCAAACGATAAAAATGATAAGTGAAGAGAATGTGAATAAAAATACAAAAATCGAGTCTTTGAGAGATATAATCAATGGAACCGATAAGACATTGGTGTCAATGGAAGAATTATTGTCTTTAAAGCAAAAGGTTTTTTCAATGCAAAACGAAATGAATGAGATTTCAAGTGAAATGGAGAAGAAGTTCAATATTAATGATAATTGAGTTTAAACTAAATTAAAATATAATAATTAGTTAATTAATTGACATTTGATTCAAAAAAACATAAATAAATTGTTTTCGCAAACGTTTATCACAATCAATGTGTATATACTGTAAAGCTATTGTCCTTGACTTGAATTTAACACACAATTGGTTTATAAAATTAATTTTTGCTTTTTTATTGATTTTATTGAAAAATATAAAAAACACAAAATTTTAATGCTTTTGAAAATCAAGTCTTAAAAAACAAATGATATTTTTATCTAAACGTGACTTCAAATTGAAATTTAATAAACTTTTTTATTTTGAATCTAAAATAAGGTCATATTCTGTGACATAATTCCTATTTGTTTTACATTAGAATAGAAACAAAAAAATTACAAAAGATTTGAATATATTTTTGCAAATATAATGAAAAATATTGAAAATTCAATTAAAATATTTAATAATTATTTAGTTTATGTAAAAATAAAACATTTTCTTCACATTTAATACACGACATATTTTTAGAAAATTTGTTTTTTTTTTGTTTTGATATAGAATTGTTAAAAATACAAATGAATATATCGTGGACTCAATTGATGTGTTGAATGTGTTCTTGCATTTAATGTCACAATTATATCATTCAAATAAATATCGATTGAATTAATGACAAAAACTTTATTTCAATTTTAGTCGTTAATCTGAAAGCAATCACTGATTACTTGCTGTGAAAGTCAAAGAGTATAACAATGCCCTCAAAGGTGTATAAAGAGTATAAAAGCTATACATTTCGCGAGACTTTGAAACCGAAGAAATGTCTCGATTTGATGCCATTGGAGGAGAAGGAGATCTACCGTTCCTTCGAAGTCATACCATACAAACCGCCGCACGTCTACAGGTCTTCAGTGACAATGTTTATGAGTGAGAAGCGAAAACCGGCCAAAACTTTGATAATACCTGTCCAGCGATACACTCTCGTCAGCCCTCCCAAGAAGTCGATGGCGAATGCCTTTAAATGCGTTACTTATACTGTCAATGAGTTTAAGCAATACTGAAAAAGTATTTCTCACTCTTTTATCTATTGTTTTTAGTCATAATTAGTCATATATTTTAGTCAAACGTTTTAATGACTTCAAAACTATTAGAAATTTGTTATTCAATTAATATTTTTATTTGTATTCCAATACATATTCATTGACTTTCTCTTTGTATTCATTGTAACTTTGATTCAAATAATAAAAATTCTTCTCAAATTTCATTGAATTTTACACATATTTAATATTTTCTCACAGAATACGAGAAAATAAAATATTTTATGTGATATTTATTTTGCAATTTTGAAAGAAAATATTTGTTATCACATATTCTATGAGAATATTATCAGTAAAAACATGTTTAGAAAAAAAAGAGTTTAGAAAATACCTTTCATTTGTTATATCGAAATATATTATCAAATCTTTTATTAATATTTAAAAAAGTGCTGAAATATGAGTTATATTAATATAATCACAAATTCAGTGAAATTTATTTATTGATAAAATTAAAGTCATTTTATATAATGTTCTTTAATTGTATTATTTTTTTTATTTTTTTATTTTCGTTTATGTATAGATTTATGGACTTTATATACAGATATAAAACACAAATAAAAATCCATTTAACCCCAGGTCTAATAATTTCATGTAATTCATTACAGTTCATTTAAATCATTTCAATGAGTTTGAACTTCACTTGAAAACATGATATGAATTATCGCATTTACGCACAAATTATACATTTTATCAAACAATACAAATGTATTACAAATGGATTTAAACCTCTTTTGACGAGTTTTGGACCACTGGAGAGATTTATCACTTCTTGTAGATAACGATATCCTTAAAGTTGTCTTATATAAGACACATTGAGATCAGTCTTCATTCAGTTCTCCTTATTTTATCAAAATTTTTTATTTTAATTAAAATAAATAAAAAACTAAAAAAATGTTGATTTCATTCTCACTGTTAGTCGTATTCTTGGGTTACGGATGTTATGCTAAAAGCAGTCATTGTTCGACGGCCTATGACTTCGATTACCTGCTTTTGGCCGTCCAATGGCCAGAGAGCTTTTGCGAGACCCAGTCGTGTGGCGAACACTCGGACGTCTGGTCCATTCACGGCGCGTGGCCTCAGTATAACAGTGGCAAATGGCCTCAAAACTGCTGTTTCGACAAAGAATTCAATCCAGAACTCATTGAATCAGTTAAACCAGATCTCGAGAAGCACTGGAAGTCATTGAAAGCGAGCGGCAATGACAACGAATTCTGGTCTCACGAATGGACAAAACACGGCACCTGTGCTAAGGACTCACCCAAACTGAACGGAGAGCTCAACTATTTCAAGAACACTTTGGAGGCATTCGGTAAACTGTCCTTGGACAAATGGCTGTCAGACGCCGAGATCACTCCATCGGAAAGCAAAGTATATCACGTGAATGACTTCCATTCGGCCATCACCAAAGGGCTGGGATTCAAAGTGCAATTGGACTGTCTGTCCAAAAAACACGACGAGTCACCCATTATGGCACAGATCAATGTCTGTCTCAATAAGGAGACACTGGAACCATTCGACTGTCCCCATTTGGCCGACGAGAAGTGCGGTCAAAACACCATAGCTTTGTTGCCCTCAAAGCGATGATTGTATTATAAAAAACGAATAAATTATTCAATAAATCGCTATTGAATTCAATGTTTCAAATGATTTGATATTTATTTGAATTCTGTTTTATTATTAAAAATATATAAATTTAAATAAATATTATTTTTTACAACTGTTTATATTTCGGTTTCAGTTTTGAGCAGACCTTGAATCAAGTTTAACAACAATTTAGAAAAGGATTGAATTAATTAAAAAAATGAATTTTACACCAAATGTCAAATGTTTTTCAAATGAGTTGTGAAAACGATTTATAAGAATTTGTAGAAAAATAAGTTTTTTTTTGTATTATTTTAATCTATATTTTAACCAATTTTTTGTGAAATCAATTACTCTTTAATCGATATAAACCGTCACTAATATATTCGGTATATATTAGTGACAAATAATAATCAAAAAATTATTAATAGTTTAAGTATTTGTAATAATAAGCAAATGTTGAATGAATTCAATAATGAAATGAAATTATGGTATAATTATAGAGATTATTGTTTTTCAATAAATTTAAATAATATCAAACAAGTGATGAAACCATTGAATGTCCGAATGAATGGCAGTTTATATATGGAAAGTATAGAAAAACAGAACCAAAACAAAAATGTGAAAATATTTTAATTAAGTGCTGAAAGAAAACATAAAAACTGTTTTCATTTGATTTTCTTTACAATTATTTCATCGGAACTGTTGTGAGAATGAGAGCGAAGTGTTTTGTCACAGAATTTTCGTTTTATCGATGGCTTTGTCTCTAAGTTCTTAGCCCTGAATCTCGTTATCATAACTGGTTCGGGCGTACACTTCGGCTGACTTTGGTCACGAATGTCACGAACTTCGCTTATGATAACGATATCGTCCTCAGAGTCATTCAATTCTTGGACAATTTTATCGTTATTTAAGCGGATATTGTGCTCAGGGTTTTGTTTCCGACGAATATTTTTGTTATTAATTATATTATTATTACTCTTGTCGTGGAGGACAGGGATCTTATTCACCATTATTTTGTCGTCGATTTCAAATGACTTGGGCTTAACGGCCACTGAGTTGTCTTTGTTTGATATATGAGTGACTGTTGTCTCGGGTAATGACACACAAAATCCATTGCAATCCTCTTCTCCGCACTCAAAGCAAACGGCAGTTCCAGTGGTTATCAACTCACTGGCCGTCGAAACCAACTCATCGTTAAGAGTCACCTCTGATTGGACGCCATATTCAGAATCATTAAAACTGGATATCTCTTCGGGAAGCGATTCTTCATCTGAATCACGACAACTGTGACCCCATTCGGGTTCGACTAATTCCAGACAACAGGGACAGCGGGTTATTCTGTAGTGGAAATACAGATTTTAATATCGATTAAACATTAAGTGAAAGAAAATAAAAGTTTTTTTTTTCTTTATTAAAATGTTTTTCATATGAATTGAATGAAACAAAACAACACAAACGACAAAAACATTTCATAAAAAGCACATAAAATATCAGAGAAATGATCAAAAGTTTGAATACTTGGCCACTTCGACATCGATGGGCCGGCAGTGCTTCTTAACTAAGCGCGACTTCCAGTTGAGGCCAGTGTCTAAACGTTTATATCTTTCAAGTCTTTGTTTTCTTGTAAAGCAGTACTCATGGGCTTCACTCCTGGGGCCCCACATCTTATCGATGCCGGCGAAGCCAGTGTTGGAACGAGTGATTCGCGTCGAGTGTTTGGTATTTTGTGGTACATTAATGGCCAGAATATCCATTGATTTGCAGAACATTTCGATCTTTGTGTTCAACTTCAAAATGTCGACCGCATTGAGCAAAGAGATAATATCATTACATATAGAGCTCATGACCCGTCGGCCCATTAGGGACGACATCTCGAAAGAGTTGTTATAGCTATCCATCTCTTGTCTCAACTCTTGTCTCTGTAATATCTGGTTTTGTTCCGCGGTTTTCATTCGTCTGTATTTCTCTTCTTTGAGACTGAAGTCCTGTTTCTCATTCATCAGTAGTTTGTGAATGCCTTCCAATTCTGTTTGAAGTCTTTCCCTAATCTGAGTATTCGTCGGAAGGTTTGCTCTGAAGATCTGCAGTCTTTTGTTGTACTGTTGGGCCCCTCTATACCACTGAAGCTTACGTTCGGCCAATTGTCTGGTGATGTCGACCACAAGTCTTATTGGTTCCGCTATCGACTGATTGTCAACAAAAAAAATTTCAAATTTTATGAAATTTTAATAAAAAAATTTATAACAAAAATAATTTTTCCAATGTTTACAAGCATTTTATGCATCGCTAATAAAATTCAGGTGTATTTTAGATTCAGGGGGTATTTTTCAATGATTGAATCTTATTTTTATGGTAACAATTTAAGGGTTTTCTTTGTCTATAAACAATTTTAAGAATTTGTTTTCTTTTAAATAATTTTTAAAATATAGAAAAAATGATTTAATTTAAATAAATTCAATAATAATAATAAATTTCGTTTAAAATAAATAACATTGAGATTAACATTAACTAGAATTTCAAGAATAAGGTTCAGCACTGGTTGACCTTCGAGAAGGTTGGGGTTCATGAGTGCCAACACCCTTGAAATAAGTGCTGTCCATCACTACAAGCCCTACTCATAGCATATTTTATGCTATACTCAAAGACATTACAAAATATAATAAAGAATTTTCTATAATTTCAATCAAATAGTGAAATATTAGTGAATTTTCGAGAATAAAATTGAGTAATAATTGCGATAAAAACTCATTAATGAAATTCATTTTATGATTAGATATTGAAATCAAATCTTTTTAATGTTTGAAATGCTATGAGATTTTCATTTGCATCCAATCCATGAGTTTTGATTTAAAACCCATTTTCATGGCATTCCATACGACTGACCCCTAATCAAAATTGATGTCAATTCTAATACTCAAAGCAAATATAGTAACGAAAAATGATATTCAATAAAAATACTCGTAAATTGAAAATGATTTGACATTTAATGAGAAATTCTTGTAATGAGAATTGTGTTGAAAATAGTGTGAATTTAACGCAAAAACAATTCTCTATAATTGAGTCGTTTATTCATTTTTAACCAATTTTTATGACTTATAAATATTGTCGACAATTAAGCTATGAATAGATTAAGGAATAGATTAGAAAATACATGGAAATGAGTCACAAAAAAACTTCTGGTGCAAAGCTAACAGCGCTGACACATAAACACGAATTGAAATAAACAAATAATTTCATTAACAGATATGACAAACGGATTCAAGTGATCGCCGGTTCCCCTAATTGTCAATCAATTGTCAATAAAAATGTCATAAAATGATAGAAAAAGCATTGTTTTGATGAAATGAAAGCACTTTTGCATTCATTGATAACATAATTGAAACACAAATGGATTGCAAAACAATAGACAATACCTTAAAGTTGGGCAAAACCAGAGCTCCGTCTCTATTGAGGGTCGGTTTGGGAATCTTCGATACCTTCCTCAGTGGCCAAGAAGTCAGTAGTGAAAGCTTTGACTTATTCTTGTGATCGTTAGAATGGATCAAATTTAGGTATTTGAAGAACGTCTTGTCGTCCATACAGTCAGACTCCACGTCCTCGGGTGGCAAAGAGGTATGGCTTCGGCTTCGGGTCGAGACTATCACCTGAGGAGAGCGAGGGGTCGACTGATTGGCCGATTGGGTCCAGAGTCTCAACTTTGTCGGCGATGACTTGGATGTGAGTGAAGGCGAAGATGGAGTGGATGTAAGTGAAGATGAGGTGAGAGCCGGACTGCTGGCCATTGGCTTCGGTTTGTTGACCACAATGTAATGGGTTTGATGTTTGGACACAATATTGTGCTTCGGCTCAACGTCGGGTGCGAACGACTGGGTGGAACAGCACGACGAGGAAGGGCTGAACGTGTGGCCCGGCCTGAAGAGGGTTGACCTCAGGTCACCACTGCCGCCACTGTTCACCACAATCACATTTGTCTTATTCTCTTTGATCAGAATATTCTGACAATTGTCGGAATTGATGAATTTGGGTGAACCGGGCGGTGGGACAGGCGTTCGGACACCAATGGCCGGGCGTCTCGCCGTTGGCGAAGACATGAAGTAGTGATCACTAGAATTCGGATCAAATGAGTTGTCATCGATTGGTCTGCAATAGTCATCGTCGATAACAATGGTTACGATTCCGGAAGCGTTGGTCTCAACGATATGACTGTTGGACTTCGAAGAAGACATTGCGTTTGGCTTTGGATGTGCTGTCGTTGTGGTGGTTGTGTTGAGTCAAAGACAACAGAATATCAAATGTCAATAAACTTAACCTTCAATTTGACGATACATTCACTCAATGAAGACATTGATTCATACGTTGACCACATTTGTAGTCATTGTCTCAATCGCTGGTCAGAGGAAGTGCTGTCAAAGAGCTATTGTGTCCATTAAAGCGCTCACAATTGAAGACAACATTCAATTCAATGATTATTCTCTTCATTGAAGACTTTGAGACAATATAAAGACCTGTCTTATCAGTGCTCACATCAATTACGTCGACCATTGGAGGCCTTTTACACCCCTTTCCACACCTTCTCGACACTGAATACGAATATATTGTCAACACTTATCACGTTATTCATATGTCAGGGGCTTTTGGCACTACCCCCACCACACCTTGGTCAGTTTTATTCAAAATTCACACTCACATCGACGCATGACAATGACCTACCTATATGTGACCCAAGGAATGGGTCGAACAGCCATTGTCTGCCTATACACCATAATAACCCCCCAACAAATTCCTTGAGTTTATTGACCCGTCTCTTACTGTCATTTGTTGAAGGATTTCACCCTTAAATGTATTGCTTATATTGTGTTCATTTGGCTATGAATTGCATTCACGTTATATATGATCAAAGAATGACCAAGAGTTCAATCGATGGTGAAATGTGATATCAAAAGTTGATAATGAATTTCAATGACAAAAAGTCCCTGAATATGAATGTGACGAAAATGTGTACATTGTTTGTGAAAATGCCTTTCAATAAGTCATTCAAACAATAAATTTAAAACCACTCAAAATATGCCGTAATTTATGTCTGCTTTCAATGACTTCAATGACTAGAAATACGCTTAAAAAAAGTCAATTAAGAAATAAAATTCATTTTTTACCTAAACTTTAAGTCGATTTGAAACTCAATTTACATCTAATTTGATGTTCAAGACTTTCCTCACATTTGACACACATTTTGCTATAAAAGACACCAAAAGAAAGACATGTTTTATGTCTAAAAGTTTTGATTTGTTTTTGCATTAAATTCAACACAAAATTGCATTTTATTATTGTTTTTCTGTTGTCATTAAAACACATACCGTTTGACCAAATGTTGTCGACTTCGGGCTATTTTAAGGACATTTCGTGTCCTTTCTTGAAGTCAGGCCTCTGTGAGCGAAGTCACTGCCATTACAGACACGACTTGAGGTATGAGATAACGCCGTCGACGTCCAAGAGGCCAATACCTGATTACGTGCCGACACCTGTGTCTCGGCTCAAGACCGCTCACATCCAAGCCATCGATGGCCACAAACCCATCCCAACAGACAATAATAAGAGCAAACTTAAGATACAAAACATTTACCAAAATATACCCGAATATAAACCGACGCCAATCAGCGAACTGAAGAAGTCTATGACAAGCCATGTCCTCACCAATGATGGCCACATGTCTTCGATTAGCTCTTCCGATGAGTTGACGAATGAGAAGTCGAAGAACAAGATTAAGAAGTCATTAGATATGAAACCAAATGTTAAGCCGAAAAATGTGACCAAAAGTGAAACAAAAGTTTCAAAAAGTATTGAAAAATCTAATGAAAAGTCAATTAAATCCAAGACAATGACCACAATTAAGGCTACAAAAGATTTTGAAAGCGATTCCAACGAAGAACTGTTTGAATGTCTCAATAGAATCAGTAATTCATCGAATCGTAAACAATCTTTGGATGATATCTTCGGGACCACAGATGAAGGCTATGATAAGGTGTCCAAAAAAGTCCGAATCGCTCATCAAATCACTAATAATCTGGTATTCAATCACTATTTCAATGGCTTTATAAAAATGTTTTTATATTTATTTATTTAATTATTTTTGTTATTCATTATAACAAACCCTTCCGTTCACTGCCGGCACCGGTAGTATAATTAACACAACAATCACTTAAATAGCATTTGTTTTTAAGACTTAATTAACTTTGACTTTCAATTGATTTCATTTTTCAATGATAGACACCAAAGAAATTAGAAAAGAAACCCTTACGGCCGACCCCTTCCCAAGTCATGCAAAGCCGGTTCGCCATTCAGGCCAATAGCGTTCAGCCCAAGAAAAAGCCCATACAAACCAATGCCATCAATAGTGCCAAAAATGTGGTAATTGTCGACTATTTCTCTTGTTTTACATTTACTTAATTGGGATGTCATTTATGTCCAGTGTTTGGCCAGTAGTAAAGTGCGAATCGCACACAAGCCCAACAGTAGCAGCGCTGACACCCTGTCCTCCGAATCAATGGCAGGAAAGCGACGAATAGCACATAAGCCCAATGAGTGCAAAAGGCCAGTACTTGTGGGCGGAATCGGAAACAAATTCTCACTTAAATTAAGACAACTTTATTTGAATAAATTCATTGACGAATATCTGGTGTTTTGTACAGAAGACGAAGCCTTCAAAAGAGTAAACATTTATTTTATATTTAAATTATTTTTTGAATGCTTTTCAAGTGTTTTGTCATTTCATTTCATTTTATTATTAATTAATTTTGTGTCAAAAAATGAGTTTTCTTTTGTTCGTTGACAGCAATTGCAGACAAAAACCAATGTAAATGTGTTTATCTCTCTGTCGACGAACTGAACATTTTTTTTATTGTCATTTTGTTGATTACATTCTGTGACTCGAGTTTCATAAAAGGTTTAAAAAGGAGAAAATTCAATACAATATCCAATTACTGTCTAACTGAACATCACTTCAAATGTCTCTTAATTGAGACCATTGCCTATAGTCTTGTATTTCATTAAAACAAATATTATTTTAATTTTAAAACATAAATGGCTTTAAGAAACTGTGACTCAAATAATGGCATCTAATTGTCGTTTGGTATCTTATGACTCAATTATATTTGTTTATTGACTTATTATCTCAAATATCTCTCAAATATTCTTTACAGACATTGTGTTTCCAGTCTTTAAAGTCTGTATTTTTAGTTATTTTTGTGAAAAGAAATTAATTTGTTTGAGGTTTTTATAGGCATTAGAGTCAGAAAAATCGGTTTACGATCGAAGCAAAAGTGAAAACATTTATAAAGTATTTTCAGTCCATTCCGTGAAGAGGATTAGAGACGAATATAAAGCCCAACAAAACAGCTCTCCGTCGAAGATGACTGCGGAACAGATGAAGAAGTTTGGCAATCAAGCCGTCTCTCACGAGAAGATACTCAACGGCAAGATTTTGGGCACTTTTAGTGTTGAGAAACGGCAGAAATCGCTGACCGCCGAAGACTTAAATGACGTCGAGTTGTTTAAAATGCTCTCAAAGTATATAATGAGTGAAACAAACCTCAAAGAATACGGTTATCCACTGACCAACCCATCGAAGACCGGGTCAGCACTTCTGCCCAAACTGTTGGCGACGAAAATACGGAACAATTATGAATCTCAAGTCAGGTGTTGTTCGCGTTGTCTCAAAGTATATACTGTAGATGACTATGAGATGCCGACCCGCAAAGACACCTGTATTTTCCATTCGGGCCGACTTTGGAGCGAAAGGTTCAATAAGAGCATTGAAAAGAAGTACTCGTGTTGTAAGAATGATGTCGGCGCCGGCGGCTGTTGTTCCAATCCATACCATATCATCGATGGCTTCGATAGACCTGATTATTGTGACAATTATGTGCGAACACTACCTCTCGTTCCGCCCCCTCAGTCCGGGTGTTACGGCATATATGGACTCGACTGCGAAATGGTATAAATGTTTGAATGAATTGCTTTCAAAAGTTAATTGTTTTCGATGTCAATAGTGTTATACGACTCATGGACTTGAGTTAACACGAGTTACTGTCGTTAATGTCAGACAACAGACTATTTATGAGAGTTTAGTGAAGCCGTTGAACCCAATCCTCGACTACAACAGCAAGTTCTCCGGCATTAAGGAATCAGATCTGCGAAGAGTGACCACAACGTTGACTGACGTTCAGTCGAGACTTCAGTCGCTGTTCAACGATAAGACAATACTTATTGGACACAGTCTTGAGAGTGATTTGAAGGCCTTGAGACTCATTCACAACACAGTCATCGATACGGCACAAGTGTTTCCGCATAAAAGAGGTCTTCCCTATAAGAGAGCATTGAGGACATTGACCGCAGAGTTCTTGCAGAAGATAATCCAAGACGACGGTAACCAACGAGTGATTTGTGTTTCCATTTGTAATGATTTATATATATTTATAACCCTTAGTCGAGGGTCACGACAGCCGAGAGGACGCGACGGCAGCCCTGAAGCTAATGCTGTGGAAAGTGAGTGAAGATCTCAAGAAATTCAAGCGTTAGTCGACTTAAGCTTTTTGTTGACAAAAGATTTGCAATTATTTTATTTTCATTAATTTATTTAAACGTATTTTTAATGTATTTTTGCGTTTGTATTTGTATTGCGACCAATCATAAGGACATTAGTCATTGGCATCTGTTCTGCCATTTTGTCGTTTGTTAATCACTTTTGAACTCTAAACCAATTTATATTTTTAACAATACTTGTCATTAATTAACGGCATGTTTTGTAGTATATGATCGTTGCTCTGACATCCCTTTCCATTATATATTTGATAAATGAGTTGAAAAATTCAAATATATTTTTAAAATAATTATTCATTTATTGAGAAAAGCATTGAATTTGTGTTTTTTTAATAAATTAATATTTTTTATAAACAATTGTATCAATGAATCACTTAATGACAATCAGGAACTTCTTTCTTGTCTTTGCATTTGTGGTCCTTTTCATCGAAGGCCTCATCTTTTGGACAGTTCTTCTTGTCGTCAGTTATTACTCCGGGAAAAAATTCGTTACAAATGTGGTAAACATTACAGTCTTTGGGATCTCTGAACTGTCCCTCTTTCTGGCAGATCTGTTGTGGGTCTGGAGTCCACACTGGGAAAGGAGTGGTAGTCCTGGGGGCTATCGATTCCTTGTTGAGGCCATCGTTAATGGCTTTGAGAAGAGGGTATTTGTCTCCACAAATACCACGAAAGTCTTCATTACCCAACGCCTGGACAGTAATTCCTCCGAAGCCCTCAGTGGTGATGTTTTGTGACTTTTGTTTGCAGGTGACATTGTTCTCGAAAGTGATCCAGGTCTTGTCATTGACGGCATAGTTGCCCGCAACTGATTCTTCGTAATGCCTGACCCAATGGTCGGCATTCTCTTTGATTTCACTGCAGATCTAAAGACAACAAAAACTTAATTCAATTCAAACAATCATTTTCGATATTCACCTCATTATAGCTGAGAAAGCCTCCAACCTGAGTCCAGGGGCCCGCTTTGCCCGGACCAGTTGCCTTTGATCCTATCTCGGTCTTGGAAGCGTCTTCGAGGGTCCACGAGTGGCCGAAGAATGGGATTGTCATCTGTTTCGACACAGTATTTGAAATGAATGATTGCATTCAAAGTGAACGTAAGAATAGTATATAAAATACACTACAAGTCATACCAATAGCTTATTCATTGTGAATCCCTTTTCGTAGTAACTGTTCATCACTTGAAGCTAACATTCAAACAAATCATTCAATTATTTTTGATTCAATTTCATACAAGTGCTCAGACCTGCCAATCGAGAGGGTCGGCATAATTGACTACAGTGGGCTCGAAGGGGCCGTGAAGGTCATAGGTTATGACACTTATGAAGTCGACATAACTATGTTTTGAGACCAAACATACCATTAGGTTATGATTGAAGAGATCTTTTAAGATATACTGCACTCACGGCTCAATTGTGGTCTCAAAATTGATGGGAGTGGGAGGGGCTGTAACACCCAGAGTGTATTTGCCGTCGAATTTTTCATGAAATTGTTTGCATAGCTTCTCATAGTTCTCGAAGTCCTCCTCTTCCCAAATACCTCGCACCCAATCGAGGGAAATGCCATCGAAGTTATATGTCTGCAGGAATGAGACCACACTTTCGACAAACGTTGTTCTGTCGGCTTCTTTGGAGACCATTCCTTGCCAGACCTCGTCGTGAAGTGCGGAACTGCCGATAGCTATGAGTGCCTTTGAGTCACCCTTTAGTTTTGCGAGGTTTTCAAAATCGTCTATAAATTGAAACATCGATTAATTGATAGCAAAGCAATGATAGCATTAGTATTAGCCATACGTCTGACAATCATGATATTGGGATCAGTTATGTTCAACTCATTCGAAGAGTTGATTCCCAAATAGGCGTACATTATATGAGTGCATAGTTTGGGATCTATTGGAACAAATGCATTGATTTTATTAAGAATTTCTTGTCAAATGTTGTTATATTCGCACCGATATCGTCGACAGTCATTGCACCTTGGTCAACTCGGTAGGCAGCTGGAGAGACATGTCATAAAGTTTGAATACACTGTATGCAACTCTGGGATCACTTACCCCATGATTCGTGATAACAGACCACTTTTGGGTTCAAAACACTTTCTATTTGTTTAAAACATATAAGAAATGAACAAAAAATGAAAATATTTTTAAACATTTTTCTTAATTTTTCAACATTTTAGACAAGATTTACAAAAGTTATTATATTTTAAATATCTTCGACAAAGAGTTCATGTCTTATATAGTGAAATGAAATCCTGAAAAAAGTCCATTCAATACCAAAAGAACTCATAATCTCATCAATTGTTAGCCTTTTCATTGGAATCGATTTCAATACTTAGCCCTAATTTGTGATTGTTTTGTGATATTATTGTCTCTATTGAATCAAATCTCATTTATCAAACCATTTCAACATAAAAACTTATATCAATTTAAAGATAATTTATTTCTTAAAAGTACTCCAAGTGTTTTGTGACGACATTTTGAAGCGAATTGATTTCAATTGTTATACTATTTGTTTAATTATTATCTTTTTTACTTCAAATCAATGCCAAAAAGAAGTTCAACTCATTGTATGTTTGATATAATGTTTGAGAAATTGAATATTTTCTAGAATTTGATTGCAATAAACTCTTGAAATAATTCAATATATTCTGGGTCAGAATTCTTCTCCAAATAGTTTGGCTAACATTTGCTTATTTGAAAAAATTAATTATTTTTCAAAACTATAAAATTTTGTCCAAAATTTTTTAATTGAAAAATAATGTCAAAAACAAAATTATTTCATAACAAATGAAAAAATTGTTTTTCATTTTCTTTCAAATAACTGTTATTTCATTATATGTCGGATTTGTTACCAATTCGTGACTTTATGCCAAATATTCAAAAAATAAAATCAAAATTAATTCAAATATATATTTGAATACAAAAACCTGTTTTCAAACTGCAAACAAATACAGTGAATCTCTGTTAATAGTAACCAAAGTTACCATCATTATCAATCTACCTTGGTGCAATTTCAATCAATGTATTAATTAAACAAACATATTGACGACATTTTTAAAATTTGAAATTATCTTAAAATTGATCTAGTTCATCTATTTATATCATCGAATAGGTTATATCTATTGTTAAATTATAAAACATAATTAGAAGACGATATGTTTGTCATCAAAATCATCAAGATCCACTCAAATAAGTTAGCCAGATTTATGAGATTTGCACTAAGACTGAGCAAGATCAAAATTTGCTACTTTTTAATGAAATTTACTGTAGGTTTATATTCAAAATTCAAGGTTAATATAGATATCAAATTCGATCAATGATTCAAAATAGAGGAAACAGACTCTCATTGAGTGTTTGAGTCTATGATAACAACAATATTCTGTTTTTTACCTCAAAATTCTGTTTATATTTTAATAGCTTTAAAAAATCATTTTATATTTCAATTAATTCAATGATTAGAAAGAAGTGGACTTAAGAGGGATATTGAGTGTCAAAAACTAACATAAAATACATTTTCAGTAAACATTTAATCATTTTTCGCGTCAAACGAGACAATACTGAAGGCATTGTTACCAAAAAACGGCTCTCATTTGAAATTCTTATCGATTTATTAGCATTGAATGTATTGTCAAACAATATGTTTATTAAAAATTATTTCAATTTTAAAACCAATTTTTTATTATAAGTTGTTTTCGTTTTTCGATATTTGATTAATTAATCAAAAATAAAATATTGAAAATAAAATAATTAATATAATATTCATGTGATCTATAGATATAAAAATATTATTAAATATATAAAAATTAATTAAAATTTATATTAATTTTGATATAATATCCTTTCGAGTATTGCATAAGAATTAAGACAAATATTATTTTTATTGCATCAAAATCTCTATTCATTTGTGATTTCAGGCAAAACCAACCCTTTATTTGTTTTATGAATATTTTAAGAATTGATTTTCATATCTAAAAACAGCTCAAAGTTTCCACTCATTTATTGCATAGTAATATCAAAACATATTTTAAAATATAATTAATTTCAAATCGAATAATAATAATAAACTATAAATAAAATCGATTAATAATAACAACATAAATAACCTAGTTCAATAATTGATAACAATATAAAGGACAGTTCAATATTTTATAGCGGATTCTGATCTCAAGAAAACATATTTATGTTTGAACTCAATATGAATTACAAAAAGGTTTTTGTTTTTCATACATTTCAGACAAAGTGATGATATTTACAAAATAAAATGCAGTATTAATTCAATGATAACTTGATATCAAAAAACTTTTATTATTGCTAATCAACGATGTTTTGAACCTCTTTTTGAACGTATTGCTAAACATCTGCGAAATATAATTCATTTAAAGACTAATATCTTATAAATTTAGAGCAAATTATCGCAAATTTTCGGTTATATAATACTATCTCTAAGGGTTATGTGATTATGTTTAAGGGGAGAGAATTGAAGAATAAACACAAAATATAATTAAATAATACAGAAGTGTTTTGACAAACGTTTTCATTTTGAAAATGACTTTTGAAATCATTTATAAAATAAGAATATTTTTGAATTTCATTGTTTATGAATAATATAAATAAAGACAACATTTAATCAAATATTTTCAATTCAAATAAAGTAATGGTTATAAGAATAAATAAAACACTACATAACTGATCAAGAACATTTGATACCATTAGAGACTAATTTCAATTCAATTGTATGTATAAAAAGATTTGTTGTAATTTGTATTGAATTTTTGAAACTCAAAAAAGACATAGAATTATATAGAATTAAAAAACGATTTATTGAGAAATGGGTTAAAAATTGCTTTAAATGTTTGAAACTGTGTTTGAAATAATTGTTTTGAAAGCAAATAATATATAAAAATCGCTGATAAAAGTAAACCAAACATAAGTTATATTACTTTCATATCATATATTTGTTGCCAAAAGCCATCAAACAGTGGATATCAGACTAAGGGTTGTTATTTGCAATGGTTTACAAAAAGCTCACCTGTTTTGTCTATTCATCATAATATGTGAGCACTGAGAGCACAGGCATCCAATGGCAGAGCACAGAATCGTGAAAGACACCCAACACTAACCTTCGAGTGGATGGGTATTTAAGGCAAAACGCTATGCGCTGTAAGAATACAGAAGTGATTTTCACAACAAAACGCTTAAAGTTTTTGCTAAACATTTGATATAATTTAATATTTCAGTCAATCGTTATTATTATGTCTGAAACGCACGTCGATGAATATGAACACTACAACTATGACCAGGACAAGTATGTCAACAGTGGACATGGAGGCAAACAGCGCTCGAAGAAGGAGGTGAGCGAACACACGAACCATACGGACCCGAGTGGTCACACCCGAAAACTTGTGAACAAATTGCAAAACACTGAAACCAACAAAAAAGTTGTTCCCAACAAAACCGAGAAGAGGGCCAGTATTAGCTGAATGGCCTAAACCTACATCACCGGTATGTATGGCATTGTATGAGTGCTAATGGTATACAAAAGAACACACTTTTGTTTGTTCAATATTTGAGTTTTGGTTAGAATTTGTATATAAAAATCGTATGAATATATGTGTCGAGGATTTTATGAATGCTTTTGTCAAATGACATCAATTTGTGTGAAACGAGTGATCAGTATTTGATTGCATAATACAATGGATTGATATTCTCCTAACAGGTCGTCAAACGCGGTCCAAATGAACAGCACTGGCAAAACGGACAACTCTTATCGAAACAATGGCTATGATATGCTTAACTGATTTTTACTACTAATCCGCTCGAAGACCAAACAAAATGTAAAGGCTTTGATGTGAAGAATCAAATCAATGGTCGAATTTAGACCGCGTTTTATATTGTATTTTGTATTCAATAAATGAATGCTATTTTTGATTGTATTAGACATTGATTTTGTTTATAATTTAATAAAAATTGATGTGAAGAATATTTGCCAAAAAGATTGTATTTTTAGTTTATTTAAAACAAAATATCTATAAATAAAAGGAAATATTTTTACTTTTATTTTGACTACAGATAAACAAAAACTGACTTTGAGTTTAGGGTTTAATAACATTTAAATAAAATTATTTTTCATTGAATATAATTATTCTTTATATAAACGAAATATTTTTGACTTTATTTTTCAAACAACGATTAAAAGACAATTTTTTTATATGAAAATTAATTTATTAATGAAAAAAATTACTAAAAATTATTAATAATTATAAATTTTGTAGTTTTTTTCCTAAAAATAATCTGAAAAGTCCTTCAATTTTTTTATTAGTTTAAAGTGCTATCAATTTTGAAATGAAATTAAAGTTATTTGTACTTTAAATGTGTGTTTGTTGTGAAGGCTATCAAAAATTTATGAGTTTTTATGTTTAAAAATTGAAAACAATTGTAACACAAGTTTTGAATTTTAACAAATATAAGAGTTTTTGTTTGAAAACATGAAATCCAATGCAATTAAAATCCATTCAATGCTTATATTCACACAAAAGTGACAATAATTTTATAATTAATTTAATTATAATATCGTTAAGAGATATCTCTTCAATGTCTTCAATCAATAGATATATTGCAAAATAAGGAATAAATCACAAAAAAATGTTTTAATTATTATATAAATGTTGTAAAAGTTTCAAACTTTTTCAAGTATTTTATAAAAGAAATAATTTTTTGTTTAATAATAATCTTTTTCAACAAATCATTTGCAATGAAAGCAAAAAACTTATGCAGTATTTGTCGTATAAAACAGTTTTAATTGTCGAACAAATTGTGATTTATTGCAAAAAAATATATTTAATTAAATAAAAAAATTAAATTAATTCAAAAAAGTGATTACAAAGTGAACTTCAGGTCATTTGAGATGAAATATTGTAATGTTTGTAATATTTCTGGTTTTTATAAAACAAAAAAAAGAGATCTATTTTTAATGGTTTAATGTTTTGAATAATTTATTTAAAATTACGAAAAAACACAAAAAATTGAAATTAATTTTATATAAAAAATGTTTATATTTTATGACGAAATCAATTGAAGTGAAATTGAAATCGTTTTGTCATTACTGTTGACATCATCTCAAAGGAATGGCTATTCTGGACCTAAACGGCCACTAACGCCACCAATGGCTCCACTTTCTCCTCATCCTCTGTCTCCATGTCATCGTCTTTAGGGGGCAGTTCGAAGGCGGCAGTGCTCGGGGCGACCACTACTCCATCCCAGTTGGACATGTTGTCGGCAATGCCCATATCGTCCGATTCTAACCCCAGTATCACTTTATATCCATTTCCATAACTCAATATTCTTAGCAATGTTTGGGAAGTCATACAAATGATGTCCTCCTGAATGAGCGACAGTTGACTGTAGAGAGTGATCGCCCCGTTCTCGCAGGGGTCGGGTATTCCGGTCGAGCCTTCAAAGTGAATGTCATTTGAATTAATTTCATAATCAATGATAAGCTGTAAATACCCGGCAAAAAGAGACCGCCGGCAAGGAGTTGGAAGACCCGTTTGAAGGCGACATTGAGGGGCAGAAGTGACTGTTGGTGACGGAATGTCACCGAATAGTGAGACAACACGTCTACCATCCATGGCGTCAACGCACTGAAGCCTTCAAACCGGGAACAGACGTCTCGAAGGACTCGAATCAAAACCTTAACTGTTGTCAGATTTGCCGACTCTTCGAACCAACGCGAGTGACGAATGGCTGACAGATGTCTTTGGATCAGCTTTAATGGCAAATGCACTTTTGGGTCCAGTTTTCGCAGATTAGGCATAATTGTGGCCAAAAGTATCCGAACGGTAGAATTGGTGGAACCGTTGATAATATCGAAACCACTTTCGTTGGTAACGATCTTCAGGACTGAATTCGGTTCAATTTTAACCAATTCTTCGACAATCTTTGCGCCGAAGGACTCGATGGCGTCGATGACGGGCAGTGTCTTAAGGATTACGACGAGATCTGCGATATTGTGGCCGACTTTCATCGTTCCCTTCTTGAAGGACCCGACGGGTCGGACCTCATCTATTTGCTGGACAAAGAGAGCACAGGTATTACAGTGGCATCAAAAAACAAGGATCAGATCAACTGAAGTGATGACTAACACAGGCGTCAAAGTTTGCCGGATTCAAAGTCATGTTCTCCAACACTATCTGTACTTTTGAGACCATATTTATTATGTTTGTCTGTTCTTCAGGAGTTGGCGTCAGGTCTGCATTTCGGGCCAGAATTGCCTATAAGTGAGACACAAATGAATGGATGATAACATGAGTGCAAAGGGTGTCAAAGAGTGGTCAATACAGCAGACAATTGGTTGTCGTGTTCATTGATTGGCGCAACTCTTGGGAAGAAGTCGTCGACCATAAAGATGTCAAACGGGGGCCGAGGGTTGGCGTAGTGGGTGTTTGGGGGCCGGTATTGGTTCGGCCATCGCCTCATTCGTGGCATTGTTTACCACAACTAATGAAAGATAATTCAAATAATTATCAATTTTTTTGAAATCAAAACAAAAATTAAATGCTTTTTGCATTCAATAAATACTGTCCAAAAATAACGTTTTTATTTCACTAACTTTTGTCTTAAGTTTTAGAAAAAATTTTAGAAAAAAATTGATTTAAAGGTAATTATAATTAAAAAATTATTATTTAAAAACATATTTTAATCTTATTTTAAATTTAATTCATTGTGTTTTGAGTTGTTTTCAAACATTCTTTGTATTGTTTGTTACTTTAAATGTCTTTTCAGTCATAAATTGTCTCCAAATCTAAGTTAATAACAATTTTTTAATTTTGAAAACTTTAAAAAATATTTTTCATATCTTAATATTTGTGTTAATTTTGTTAATAATGTTTTATATCTTATATTAACTTTCATTTCTTCATTACATGTGAATTCATTTGAGGATAAATTATATAAAAATATGAAATAATAAAATTGTGTAAAAAACACATTTATGTGAAAATCTGACAATAATTTCTTAATTGAGTTAACAATAAATCTCTCTTTTGTGACAATTTTCCCAAATTATTGTTAAGGAAATGATTTTTTTTAGGAAAAAAACGTTGTTATGAAATATAATGAATTAATGGTTTAATTGATTTCATTAATTATAATATATTTAAAACTCATTTATTCAATATTTACTCAATTTTTATCTTATTTTATATAAATATTTACAAAAAAATATTAAAGTTTTATTTGTGTAAAACTTATTACAAGTGTTCAATAGAACTGACAGTCATTTCACTAATCAATAACAGGAATAAAATCTAAAGATAATTAAAAACTTATCATTTGAATAGAGATATGAAATAAATGTTTATTATTACAAATGATTATATTTATATGAAATACATTTGAAGCGATTGTTTGAAGAGTTTTCTTATTATTTTTCAAATGACAATTGAGTTTGAGTTGAGTTTGAGTTGAGCTCAAAAATAGTTGACTTATATCTCATTGAATGCAAACTAATAATAGAATCGTTTAATTAATAATATTTATTTGTAATGCAATTCATTGCAACTGTTGTTGTATTAAAACCTATGTCAAGAATAAAAACTTTTTTGTGAGTTTTATTTTATTTATTTTTCTTTGAATGTCTTTTTTCTTCAGAGTTCATATGTATTGAATTGTGAGACAAATTTGAGACGAAAATGAAATAAAACCTGTTTTTTGTGTTTGAAACTGACTTATGAGCACAGACTCTAATGGTAGGAACAGTTGTTTGTGAAGAGTTCTAAAGTTAGAAAATAGTGTTTTTGGGAATTTGGGACAATTTTAGGCGTTTTTTGAACTTGTCTTACATTTCATAGCCATTGAGAGACCTATTTATCGATAGTTTTGAGTTCGCATTCAATCGACTATTTAATAGCGATGTCCATCGAATCTGTGGCTGAAGTGCTGTATAAGAAGAAACAAAGAGGAAGACTATCGCGATATTGGTCTACAATGGGATTCATATTTCAAATCATTAGAGATATTGATCCAAAACTACGTGTAGTCATCGATACGTTCACTCTTTTGGGACTCATTTATTCAACAAAACTAGTTTTTGGTCTAATATTCGCCACTTTTAATGGATTTCGCGTCCATTTGTGGTCAAGAGTTTGGAAAATTGATTTCAAACAAAGATATGGCGAATGGGCTGTCATTACCGGTGCTACAGATGGTATTGGCCTGGAGTATGCCCGAGCTCTGGCCAAACGAGGCATGTCTTTAATACTCGTCGGCAGGAATGAGGTCAAGTTAGCCCGGGTTAAGACAGAACTGTCGCCAATCACACCAGTGATCACTATTGTGGCCGACCTTAACAGTGATGACCCGACGCTTTACAATAGGATCTCCTCTGAAATCGATGGCAACAATCGAGAGATCGGTATTCTCTTCAATAACGCCGGCGTTATGTATGACTCGCCCAACCGTTTCATGGATCAGTCAGAAGACAAGGTGTGGCAACACGTGAGGGTCAACATCGCCGCCGTCCTAATGATGACCAGAACAGTGTTGCCCGGAATGATCAAAAGGAGGAGAGGTTTGGTCATTAACATGAGTTCCATCGCCGCCTACAAGCCCTTACCCCTGATGGGTGTCTACAGCGCTTCTAAGGTATGACTTGTTTTGTCGATTGTTTAGAATTTTGTATCAATTTGTGAATCCATGGAACAGGTATTCGTCGAATGGTTTTCCAAGACATTGGAAATAGAGTACAAGTCCTACAACATTGAAGTGCAAACTTTGATGCCTTCCTATATCGCCACAAAACTCACCTCTTTCTCGGATCTGCTCCAAAAGCCGTCGATATTCTTTCCCAACGCCGAGACCTTCAGCAACAATGCCATCGCAACCATTGGTCGCACCAATAAGACCACCGGCTATTGGAGCCATGGGTTGCAGCACTTCCTCACCGATTGGTTCGTTCCCGACTGGGTATACACGCTCTCGAGTTGGCATTTCCTTAAGAATATCGATAACTCAAAGAGTAAATGATTATTGATATTACCATTGATTATGTGTTGAAACGATTCTATCATTTGTTATATAATTACTAAAACTTTATTCAATTTTAATATATTTTTTAACAAAATATTTTTTATTGTTTTTTATATAATCATTAAATGATTAATAAAAAGTTTAATTAAAATTATGTCTTAATATATGATATGTTTTCTTATGTTTCAGACAATTGTTAATAGCATATCATTTGACAACTGATCCCATCATAAAAGAGTCCATTCATTGATTGTTAGACTTATCTGAAGAAAAGAAATGTTTTATATATTTGTGAAAAATGTAAAAAAGAAATATTTTTCATTAAAAATCAAAAAACTTTATTAAAAACTTATATTTCCTTAAAATCATAAAAATATTTCAAAACCTTTTAAACCTTTTATCAAACTTTTGGTCGACTTATTGAAGACAGTGTTTATCACGTTATTTATGAATCACTCATTCATTCATATTTAACAACGTTATCAAAATTGCATTATTTTCAAAACCCCTGACTATTATAACAGAATATAATAGCAAAACCCAATCATTTGAAGTCAATTCCCCATAACTTTTCCCACCATTAAGTGTAACGCTATTTATCAATGACTAACGCCTTAATTAAATGTCAGTTTTGTTTTGACTTCAATAAAAATGTTTATATTTTGCTAATTATTACTAAAATTAGATTTAATTTAGTTTTAAACCACAATTGAATGGATTTACGTAAGCTGTCGGACGACCACAGACTAGATCTCTGTCGCAAATACTTCTTCAGTAAGTGATCCAATGGTCTCAACACTTGACCAATGATTTCAATTGTCTTTACCTATGATTTCGTGTCCAAAACCAATAGTCGGCGTCTTTTTTCTGCCATTCCTCTGGTTTGTGAACAGCATTTGGTTCTTCAGGTATGCCTTCGCCAAAGAGGACTTTCCCAACAGGAATGCCATTCGTCGGTACGTTATATACTCGATGTTGGGATCAATTGTATGGATAATAGCCATCATCTCATGGATAACGACTTTCCAGCTGAGAAGAGCCGATTGGGAGGACTTCGGCGACAGACTGTCCTTCAATATTCCTCGGGGTATACCTTAAGACAATCCATTCTTAAGACTCAATCTGTAATCCATTTCCACAACTGATCCAATTGTTAGTCATTTTTATGTTTAAATTAAATAATTTTGAATTCATTTTAAGTGAATTTCATTTCAATATTTATAACAAATTTCACAAAAACTTTGATTTAATAAAAATATTTCAAATTTTGTTTAACTTTTACTTAATATTTAATGTTTTTATTAACGAAAAAATTAATAAAAATTTGTAAAACAATTGCTTTTTTTGAGTTTGTTTTGATATCGTATAGAAATTCATTGATTTTATTAATTTTTAATCAATTGATGACTTATTCTTAGTTTTGGGTATATATAAAATACACAGAATATTGAATTATTCATTGAATTCGTTATTAATAGAGAATTGCATTGAATTGTCGTAACATTGTGTGAATGAAGTTCAAGGACTGGCTATTGAAGTGTCAATCAATTGCAAAGCATTTGCTATTATTTGAATTGAATGTCATTTTTATAATTAATTCTTTCATTTTTTTCATACAAAGTATTCATTTATTACAGAATATATACAAAAATTATTGAATTCGGAATTGATTTGCATTTGAATTAAGATTCAAACAAATGTTATGTCAATTCAGTACTCAATTTAAAATCTTTTATTTAAGACATTTTAGAAATTAATTAAAAATTTTGTTTTTCTGAATATTGTTTATTCACTTCTTTTGACATTAAATGAAATGTGATTTTTATGCCAAATAATAATGGGTTTCAAGAATTGAAGAATAAATTTATAATGAATTCAACAGAATATAGAAATTTGGAAAAATTATTATAATTATAATTAAGTCTAAATAGTTATTATTTATTCAAATTATTTATCAAATTTATTTCGAGACAACATTTTAACATAGCTTAAAGTGAGTGAAAATATTCAAAAACAAAATGAATGAAATGTTGTTTAATTCAAACATATAATTATAATACATATATTTTGTTGACACCCTTTGACACCTCTTTCAGTACAGATCATCTAATTATGCACTAAATGTACCCAATGTCACACTATGATTTGGGCACCAGATCCCGTTCCGCATCACCTTCACCTTCATATACCCTTTACGCCTACCGAACCTCATATTCATTAAAAGCAAGGGTAAGACCAAAACAGAAAGAAGAAAAAGATTAGACTTTATATAAGTATAGAAATGAATAAAATTAACTCGAATTGCATCACATTTTCGTTGTTAATCTCTCTCTCTCTCTCTCTC
>JAQIXR010000236.1:0-38381 GCA_034700825.1 Quadroppia sp. Gr-Ori-00064 | reverse complement strand
ATTCATTGAAAAACTCAAAACTGTTGAAGGATTAGAAAAATGTGAAATAAGTATAGATTTTGTTAAAATTGATGAAACAATCGATGAATTGTCTCCCGATTATGGCTTTGACTCCAATGTCATTTGGAAGACAATCGACAGCGAAGTCAAGAAGAGAAACGGTTTTGCTTTTAATCAGACATTGTATGCGATCTTCAAAACAAGATTTTTATTACCAATCAATGAATTGAAAATAAATTTCGAAAACATCGTTAAAGACATGAAAAACGAGATTTTGGGAAAGATTTTGATAACAGATAACCAAAGCTATGAATTGTTGAAGGATTTAATTGATGTGAAGAGTCTTAAAGACATCGGTATATCGTGTGAATACAACATCAAAGATGTTTTGCCACAAGAATTGAGACGAAAATATCACATAATTTATTTGATTTCTTTGAATGAATTCAATGACAAAGACTTCAATCACTTTATCAACGACTTGTCCACCAAAAAGAGCGGAAGTTATTCTGTATTTTCGACATTCATTTTCTCAGATTCTGATCAAAATCGAGTCAATCGTTTGGAAGTCTTGAGCCGAAACTCAGTTATTTGTGGTATTTCCCAATTGGGTTGCTTTCAATGTATTGATCACAACATTGTTCTCATCGACAATAAGCCAGACATGAATTGCTTGACCAAAAGTAGTCCATCACTTGTTGACAACAATCTCGTCGACAGAATCGCGAAAAGAATAACGAATTTCTTGAAAAATATCGAAGAATTTCCTCAAGTTTTTCGCTTTTCAGACACTTTCCACAAAACAAATAAATTGATTGCCGAAAGAGTTCTCAAAGAGTTGTCAAACATTGCGAACGAAAGACGAGATTCAAAGCAAAGTAAACTTAAGTCCAATTATGAACTACTGATTATCGACCGAACCATCGATTTTGTGACACCTTTGAGTCATTGTCTACAATTCAGACCATTTGTTTACAACGAATTGGAGATAATATATGAAAATGACATCAATTCTGATTACAGAACACTTAATGACATTTCAGTCAAAGAAATGTCAGAAATAATAAACACTTTGAATGAAATCAAAGACAAAGATCTTAATGAAACAAATGAATGTCTGATCGAAAAGACGGACAAAAATATAAGAAATGCTTTTCAAGTGTTGGAAAAACTCAAAGACAAACACTTCCAGCAGTTATTAGACTTTGAAAAGTCTTTATTCGAGACAAAAGTCAACCACAAATCAGACAAGAATTATGTGATTCAAAGTCTGAAGAAATTGTTTGAAAGAAGTAATAGATTTGTGACAAACAATGATTTGATTCGAGTTTTGATTTTGAATCGTTTGCTAACAAATGACATGAGTTTAGAAGACATCAAACGAATAGTGAATCAAAACCAAAAGCAAAGACCAATAGATTGGACACAAATTGAAGACTTCATACAAATGGCCAAAAAGTCTGTCAGAAGTGAAAACATTGCGACAATTGTCTCAAACTATTTCAACCACTCATTGTCTGAACGAAACTTTCCGACAATTTATGCAAAAAAGTCAAAATTGGATAAAAATAGTAAAAGAAAATTATTTTTGTTTGTTTTCGGAGGAATTTCTTATAATGACTTCATTTCAATGCAAAAACAATATGAAAATGAAGTCATTTTCTGTTCAAACGCTTTCATTACACCAAAAATGCTCATCAATTCAATAGTCTATGAATGAGAGGACATATAATCGATTGAATGGACAGTTGTTTTAAAATTTTCATTTTTTAAAACTGTATTAAAATTTTTAAATTAAAATTAGCCTAACATTGAATATCACGTATTGTATGTAAGGCTTAAAACTCATGCCTTTTGAAAAGTTTTTTCACAAGTCTTGGAGTTTTAAAATTGGATCAATTCATGGATCAATTAAACGATGAGATCTTGAGTTTGGAAATTGAAATCTCAAACAAATCAATCATTTTGAGTGAATGTAATCAAAAATTGTCTCAATTTTGTGATTATAATTGCAATGAAATGACTGAAAGTTGTAATGATATGTTGAATGAATGCAAACGTTTTTCATTGAAATCACAGACATTTCGCTCAAGAAATCAATGTTTTATTAAAAGTCATTTCAATCCCATTAAAAGACGTTTTGAAGCACTCGATCGTTTGGTCCAAATGTCCTCTTCTTATCAATCGATGGCCGAAATAAACGCCAAAAATGAAGATAAGATCAAAAGTCAAAATGAAAACAACGAAAAAGTTTTGCAATTATTTCGCAAACAAACGGAAAGTTTGAGAAATGAAAACATTTTATTGAATAAACGTTTACTTGAATTGAAATCACAGACCAAGTGTTCAATGGATTCAAATTAAACAATAAAAAAAACTTTTCAATAAAATTGTTGAATATTTTTTTTTGCGTTGATTTAAATGAAAAGACAAACTCTTTTCTCAATAGTCTATTCGATAGGAAAGGTCATAACAGCCATGTCATAGCAAATGTTTGCAGTCATCCCATAAGACCCTATTTGACTGCATTTGTATTCAGTCAATGGTTTGAATTGATCGCTAAAGAGGATTATTATGACTGATGGCATCGGATATAAATAGTTGACATTGTTTTCCTATTTCTGTATTAATAATAATTGACTTTTTTTTCGTTAATTTTTATTTCATTATTAAATCAAATGTTTTCACAAAAATGTAGTCATTTATTAATGACATAAATCTAATGCAAAATCAAAAATCATTTCAAAAATAGATTCGTTTTTGAATAAAAATATCTATATTTATATATACAGAGAAAGTAATTATATTTTCATTACAAACATTGATTAAAGACATTGAAAATTCACATTCAATTGAGTATAGCATTTAGTGATCGCATTACTACTCCTCAGTGGAAAACCAGTTTATTCTGGATTCCTATGGTTTGAACTTTCAGTCCTTTAATGCAATGGAAATTCTGTGTTTGAAAATAATATTTATTTTTTTTGTTGCAGAATTGAGTAAATTTCCAACAATTTTATCAACTGTTTGTCTGAATTCATAAATTATAAATGAATTAAAAATGCAATGAAAAGCGAAATACAATTTAATTGTTTATTTTAAACATTTAAATACAAAACAAATATTTGATTTTATTTAAAGCAAATGTCAATTAAATGTTAAAATAATAATACTTTTAAAGGAATGTTTGATTAGACGAGAATTTTCTATAAGAATATTACATAGTATTTGATTTTACACTATTTTCAACACTTTATTTCAACCCACAATTGTATTGAAATGTTTTAAAAGTGTTACAAATAATCGATTTAATGATTAATGCTTTTATAATAATAAAAATCAGAGACAATTTGATTGATATTTTCGTTTAGTGTTTGAATTACAAATGAAAACAACGACAGAATTAATGCGTTTGACATTAAATGTGAAATAAGTGATAGTTTTTATGTTGAGATATAATCGCAATTCTGTCTGTGATTAAGAGATATGAGAAATAAAAGTTAGTTTTTGAGGCAAACATCAAATTAATAATAATATGAAATTCATATTGAGTTTGAGTTTTAATATATTCGTTGGCCCTTAGCAACAACAACCTCCCAGTGCCAGAGCCGATACTTAACACAATTAGCTGCTAAAAAGGCATTTCATTGGTCCACAGCCGCGGAGCCGACACTTGGCTTTCGGTTTTGAATAACCAAAAAAAAACAATAATTAAATAAGTAATCATTAAGTCCATCAACTCATGAGAAACACAGGAATTGATAACTTTTTTTCGTAAAATTCATAAAAAATTACATAATTTCCTTCAATTAGTGTTTATTTAATGTATTTCCAAAAGTCAGTCCAAACTTGACTTCCAAACAAAAAAATTGAGAATTTCCTGTTCAGACCCTTTCCTAATGGGTTTGCATCTAAAAATGCATTTAATTTCCGAATCTGATGTTTATTTTGAGACAACTGAACTGGGCTCAACTGAACCAAACTGAACTAGGTCATCATAATATTCAATGCAAAATATTTTTAAATGAAATTTATTAATAATTTATGCATCGATTGTATTGATATTGAACTCATTTATTGAACACATCTTAGGAGTCAAATGTTTTTTCATTGAAAAATACTTTATTTATATTTCAAGAATCAAATGTCAAACCTATTGACGGAATTTTTCACATTTCTCAATGTTTTTGAACATTTGATTCAACTTTATGTTTAAATATATAATGTTTTCTAATATTAAAACATATGATTTGAAAGTGAAATACAGTTTATGTGAAGAAAAATTAGTCAAAAATGTATTCTTAATATAAGTTATGTCAAACAAACAGATTATCCCAAACTTTAGCACTCATTGTCTCTGAAAGAAATGTTTGATTTCATCGCAAATCAATACGAAATGTTTGCGCATATTCTCTATTCATCTATTTTTGAAGGAAAGACCGTTTTTGATGTGTTTCGCACAGCATTTCATATACGCTGTAGTTTTTGAATACAATCCATATTATGTTTGACTCAAATATTCCTCACTTGACTCAAGAAATTCATTTCAAGCCAAAAATGAATACATTTTTAAGTTTAAGTTTTATGTTATTTTAATTAAAAATATTTACTTTTTTTCAAATGAAATGTTATTATAAATAATTATGAATAAAAACGTCAATCAAGTGATCGATAATAATGTGAACGAACTGTTGCTTTGCTTTTAATATAACAAAAAAAACTCAAATGAAATGCAATTGTTTTGCGCACTAAAAGTCATTTAAAAATCTTTTATACATTCATATAATAATCAGCTGTTCTTCTGGTTTCACACACATTGCTATCGGAGTCTCACTTCCATATACACGACTGCGAGGACAGACTGTCTGTCGTTTGGGTTATTCTCTGTGACATTACCTAAACGTATGAAATATTTGTATTTTTTTATTGTCTATTAATATATATTTTAATTAATATAACATTTTTTTGCTTTGAATTCAATTCAACGTTTGGTTTATAATAATATTCTCATTGAATCGCAGAATAAATGTAAGAATAATTGGAATCACAAGAATAATATCGTTTGGAATCAAGGAATTTGATTGAATACAAGGAACTAATCGTGTGAGATATGCCGCCCCACACCACCCCCATCAACCCCTCCAACAGTAAGTGTCTGTCCATTGTATTCAAACATTATATTTCATATGGATTTATGCATAAATCGTGGATCAGATGAAGTGTTTGTGAAATCCCTTTCACTCTTCAGTATTGTCTGTGTGAACCGCTTTTAGCCGGTTCTCCAGCACTGGTATAAACACATTCTATGCGCCCAAACATTACTCAATACTTTATAACAAGTCTTATTCATTGATCCGTTTCTCAAATAAATCATGAATTCGTTGAATATTTATTTTAATAATATTTTATATAATATTTAAAACTAAAGCCATTGTCAAGTGTTATGCCGGAGAACATGATTTGCAGGCGTTTTGATATAGACTTCAATTTATTTAAATCATTTCAATACACATTCTTTGGATTAATTAGTTTTTAATACTTTTTAGATTTGAATATTTATAACATTTTTTTGTTTAATCAAATCAATGAAAATGTACTTAAAATTTATTTATATCTAATAATCTTTATTTTAAAAGTCATATAAATATCTTATTTGATATTTCATCTAAAAAACGACAATAATTTAATTGAAAACATTTGCTGAATGACATGGATTGAGATCAGGGTTCAAATACTTCTAAGGCATTGATTGTTTGATTTTATTGTATTTGAATATATAATACATTTTGTGATGATTTGAAATATTAGTCGAATTGCTCTTAAAATAACATTTCTCAATGTTTTCAAGTATTTCATAACATTTTAGACTTTAGTTAAATTTTTTATATCAAATCATTTGACCTAACCTTGGATTCTGTGAGAAAGTTTTCCTAGAATTGAATGATTATAAATAATTTAATGAAAATGTTTGACAAAAATGATATGAATTCAAAGAATTGTTTTTTAGATATTTTTTCAAAAGAAATTAAAAAGAGTTTTGATTTCACTTTTGATTTTACTTTTGATTTCACTTTTGATTTCAATTTTGAATTCACTTTTGATTTCACTTTTAATCTCACTTTTGATTCAGTGAACTATTCTTTGTGTGAATGAATGCCAATTGGATTAACGCCAATACATATGCAATGAAAGGCATTACAAAACAAGTCATTAGATTGTCATAAAAAATATTTTTCATAGAATTTAATTTAAAGTATATTTTAAGTTATTTTGTTATTTTAAGGCATAGTTTGTATGCAAAAGAATTTACATTTAAAAAATTAATTATAATAACCCTTAGATTGTCTTAAACTTCGTTTTCTTCGAAACTTTAAAATTAAATTTCCATAAACTGTATGTTCTGTAGAGGAAAGGGTGAAATAAATTGTCATTAAACATATGGTTCTTAAACTACATTTAAATTCAAAGCCAGTGTTGGCTTAGATTTAATACTTGCCATCAATTATAATATTGTAATTATATTCGCATTTTTTTCGTAATGAAAATTCAAATTCAATTCAAATGCATTTCAAAAATAATACATTCGTTGAATTTTAATCACTTTTTCATAGTTCTGGTCATTATGAATGCCTTTCCCCAAATTGACCTCAAAGGTCATATTAAACTCAATCGTCAGCTAATAATGAGTTGCAAATAATTAGGAATTCATGCGAATGTGTAATGCATTGAAAAATTATATATTCTGAGAGACCGTAAGGTTTGTTACTATGGGATGAAATGACACAATCATTATTGACATTCATATCAAGAATAACATGAATATAACATTTCTTATGACTCGAACAAACTCTCAATTAATCATTAAATCATTTTTTTGTTTCTCTGTTATTAATAACTTTTCAATATATTTGTCGCTTTTTTTGTCAGAATATTGACTTTCAGTGAAAAACATGTAATTAATTGTAAACAAAAGTATTTTTAAAATAAAAGTACTTTTGATAAAAAAAAATTTAGTAAAAGAAATTCAATGATAATAATCACTAATGTTATTGAATATATAAATTGAAAAATTCATATTTTTATTCATTTTTCAGACAAATAAAATCATTTTTGATATATTGAAAGTGAGTTTAAATAGTTTATTGTTTAGGAAAGGAATCAAATTAATGAAAAAATTTGATTTTTATGTCTTGTGATTGTGTAAAGCATATGATCTAATGGTTTAATGGCATTGAATTACACGATATATTAAATTAATTTACATTTTCATTGTTTTCATTTATTTTTCACAAATACAATGAATATCCCATTCATTGGTGTTTACTGTATATTATACTCAAACATATGGCTAGAGATTATGTACTTATTTATTATTATAAGTATTTTTATAATAATATTTTATTTTAAAAGAAAACACAAATGTTTACAACAATTATAACGAAAATCGATTCTCTATTCAATTGAATCCAAAAGTTATTATTTTTTTGTCGAATGAAACCATTAATAATGAGTTATTTGTAATAGTTTTTATATGTGAAAGAGTTCTTCGTTTTGCTATTGATTGTCATTGAATACAAGTTTACGTAATGCTAGTTATTATGAAAAACTATTTATTTATATATTTACTCGAAATCATTATAAAGATCGACGTTAAAGATATGCCCCTTAAATATGAAACGCCTTTCGAATAGACAGCAAAATAGAGGGATATAAAGGTTTTATTAACTTTTTTTAACCCATACATAAGTTTTGAGGTCTTTTTGTGCAAAACTGTATCCAATTGTTTCACTTGTATTCAAAAAGTATAGAATCATTAGTTAACAGAATATTCTCAACACGTTTTCTATACCTAATAGTCTGAAGAGTGTTTATATTCTGTAATATTTTATCATTTATTTTATAAGTTTAATGTAATATTAATTGTAATTAAAGTCAATAAGTGTTGAGAATTTCAATCAAATGTTTGTCTTTGTCTCAGATTGTTATGAGAATCAAATGTTTGACAAAATGTTTGTGTCTAATAGTGATGGAGTGAAGCAAAGAAGGCTTAGTTTACCTGCTTTTGTCGATTACGACAATCGGATTGAAATGATTAACGAATGGATAGGTATTTGTCAATTGAATGACTCCATTGATTGCGGAAGAATTGCATTAATTTTGAGTATGTTTTTGCATATGAAATGAAATGTTGTCTTTAATCATGATTTTCGACATTGAATTCACTTTATGTCTAATCAAATATTTCATGATTTGATTCACAAATAAGTTATTATTAATTGGTTTATTTGCGACACACAGGCACTAGTCAACTACCTGTCCATTCGGTGCTTCTATCCATAAGCGGCGACTCAAAGATCTCTCTACAGCACACATCTGTGCAACAGTTGTCTGCCATTCCCGAAGACAGAGAGTTGACGGAACCATATGAAGAGCCGGACGACCAGATCGATGACGACGATGAAGAGCCACATATACTGATCACAGATCCGGCACCGGATGGTGGCTATGGCTGGGTTGTAGTGATGGCCTCATTCTTTTGCAATGTAATAGTCGATGGAATCGCCTATACGTTTGGCTTATTTTTCGAGCAATTCGTTACTCATTTCGACACAACCAGAGGAAAGGTCGCCTTATGTGGGTCTCTGTTGAACGGATGCTATTTGGGTGCAGGTCTGACACCAATCTATTTATTTCAAACTCAATTTTTATCGATAAATGATTTTTCATTCAATACTAAACAATATATAGTTTTAAATAATTGATTGAAAACTTAATTCTCTTTATGTCTAAACACTCTAAACGTTAGACTAAATGGCATTTAATTGATAGACTTTAAGGAAGACAATGAAAAACTTAATGATAAACACGTTTAGGCATTGATTTTAAGTCATATCTAATTGAAAATCTGAACCACAGGTCCGATAGTGAGTGCTTTGGCCAACAAATACGGTTGTCGTGTTGTGACCATTTCGGGCGCTTTGGTCGCATTCATCGCATTAATGTTGTCGACGATTGCACCCAATATTGAAGTACTTATGCTTACATATGGAGTTATGGGTAAGGAATGGCTTTAAAACATATAGAATATTCTGCGATTGAATTATAACTGTTTATGTATGGCATCAGAACATACAGAATATTCTGTGATCGAGTTATTGATGTTTGCGATCAAAAAATAAATTCAATTCACATAAAAATTCATATAATTATAGCTATAATAATCGCAGACATTATTATTAACGCATTTATAATAAATAATTATTAAAAATATCCCCTTAATTATACAAATAAAGGGGGCATTGGTTTTGGGCTCATTTATTTGCCGGCAATCGTTTCGGTTGGATATTATTTCACCACAAGAAGAGCGTTGGCCACAGGGCTGGCTGTTTGTGGGTCAGGTGTCGGAGCGTTCCTTTTCGCGCCGTTAACACAGTTTTTGTTATCGAAAATGGATTGGAAGAACACTCTCATGATTTTGGCGGCACTGGTACTCAATTGTACGGTTTTCGGCACTCTTATGCGTCCGCTCAATGTTCACGCGGAGGCGGTGGTCGTCGACGACACTAACGTCAGGGGCTCTTCACGGAAGCCATTGATGCAACGAATAGCGGAGGAGAAGAGACGTCGACTTTTGTCGCATTCAAACTCACAGTTCTTACTAATGATGCAAAACCAGAGCGAATCCAAAGACGACACACAGTATGATGAGCTCAAGGCTCGGCTTATGATGAATACCGAACCGGGCGTTCATTCCACGCTATACTTGGATCAGTTGTTCTCAACACAACCGCAACAAACACAACAACTGTCGCCCATTCTCGAGAGAAAGGTCATAAACTCAGAGAATCCGAGCCCCGAGTCATCCATTGCGGGCTCATTGACGGAAGAGAAAGGTATGTATGGTTTGTTGTCCACCAGTTGTCCAATGCTTTAAACGCTTAACACTTTTTTTGTGAACGAATGCCTAAAATCGCTTCTGTTTTGACATTGCCTTCAGATATCGAAATGCAATTACAAGACTCTGCCATTTCTTTGTCAGGAGAGCTAACTTTCCCCTCAAGTACCACAATAGCACCACAGTCGCCAACAGGTGACGGCGCCAATCGCTTGGGAAGTAGTTCACAGATACACCCCTTACGTGCCCGACGACAGACAACACTTAGGACTACGTCTGAATCGTCGACATCGGGAGCGGTTCCGTCACAACCACTTCAGGTCATCCTCACATCGAGCACACCATCACATTCTGTGGCCAGTCAAGCAATACCTGTTCGGCCCCTCTATAAGAGGGATATTTTCTATTCTGGGTCTACGCTAACACTTCCGCCAAACTCATCGCTCCAACAAATAGCTGAATCCCAGGGTGTGATCACCGCTAACATCGGTCAGAGTGTGGTCTCAATCCCTGCCAGAGATATCATAAACAAAGTTCAACAACAGTTGGCTTTAATCGAGAGCGAAGGAAAGGATGGCAACGAACCAACGGAGCCGAAGCTGTGCGAAAAAATGCTCTCATTTTGCAAAAGGAGAAAACAAAAGAAGGAAATGATTGATCCGGAGTATAACGAGAAGCCGAGCGCCTGTTTTCGTTACAAAATACCCCCTTCGATGAAGAGTATACTCAAAGAGATGCTCGACTTTTCGTTGGTTAGGGAGAGCTCGGCCTTTGGTTTGCTGTCGGTGTCGAACGTGTTTGGAATGATGGGCTTTTATGTGCCCTTCGTCTACATCACACAATTCGCCACCACATCCGTCACCGGTATGTCAGAGCACAGACACCCCAAAACACATACTTAATTCTCTTCTCCCATTATCTCACTGTTCGTCGAAGATGGCGATGAGAAGGTGAACGCCGAGAGCGCCGCCCTTCTCATCTCGGTCATCGGCATCTCGAACACGATTGGCCGGTTGTGTTTCGGTGTGATGAGCGACATCATCAACAGGACCGGTGCCATAGCCGGCATTCGTGTCACTTCACTCACTATTAATAACTACTGCATATTCTTAAGCGGTTTGTCTGTAATCGCAATACCTTTTTGTATGACTTATCGGACAGTATTAATGGCGAGCGTTTTGTTTGGATTTTTCGTTTGTGAGTCGTTTTTGGGTAACAAGTGTTCACTCAATCGAATTAATCACTTCTTGTGTCCTAATAGCGGCTTATGTTTGTCTGACATCAATAATTCTGGTCGACTTACTGGGCATCGATCGACTGACCAATGCCTTCGGGCTCCTGAGTCTCTTCAGAGGCGCTGCATCGATGTTGGGCCCGCCCCTCGCAGGTCAGCCCTTCTCACAGAATTGTCACCTTTTTAATGAATTTTAAGAATAAATTTCATTTAACACAAAAAAATTCACATCTCTTTAGGAACGGTATTCGATATGACACAGTCATATAAAGTCACATTCATTTGCGCCGGTATTCTTCTGATAATATCATCGCTGATATCGTTCCTCATTCCCAACAGGAGTGTCGTCTTCGACGACAAGGAAGACCCTGAATGCGAGTACAATATCTGAAACTAACTGTGATCTCATATCTCTATATTAATCCAATCCAAACCATTTGTACATAAAATATACGTTTAAATAATTTATGAAATTTTCAATTATATAACGAATGGACGAATTGTGTAATTAATGAACTCATTAATATTTTTCAAATTATAGACTAATTTATTAAAAAACAAATATTAATACTTATATACAGTATATTAAACTTAATATAAATATAATATTATTATTCAATTCGTTAATATTTAGGAGAATTTTGTAAATAATATTTCAAATCATTTTTTGTTTTTTTCAATTGTTATAAAATTTATAAATAATTAAAATTTAATTATTATTTGTAATAAAAAATAAATCAAAATCTTTTTAAACATTTGATATATATTTTTCACTAAACTTTATTCTGGAAATCAAAGCAAAAAGTAAACAACTTTTCAATGTTTTTTGTTTCTGAAAAAGCAATAAAATAATAAAAATCGTGATTTCAATAGCACTTCAAGAGTAGGAAAGTCTGAAAAAATGATAGCAAAACGACTGAAAGTATTTTTAAAATTATTATAATTATCAAAATTATTAGTTTTGAGTTTGAGTTTGACTTTTGATTATAACTTATATCTCAATTTTTTCCGTTAATTTAAGAGAGATTTCAAACAAATTTGTAATGAATGTGAAAAACGAAATATGTTTTACAGATCATCTCTTATGAGCTTTTTTTATCGCAAGTCTCTCCTAATCAACAATACATTTCTTATCGCAAAAGCATTTTTATTACACTGTTTTTGAACTTTATTTTCTAATATCTCATTATTTAAAACAAAAATTATTCAATCAATTGTGTTATTGAGTGAAAAACATATTAAATATTAATTTAAAATACAATACTTTTTATCGATAACTCTTATAAAGAAATGTCTAATATCTTAAGCAAAACCAAAAGGTCGTCATATTATCGCATGTCTGCTATTATACAAATTATTCTCATGACTTCAACGCAAACATTTTCTCCGCTATTATTATACATAACATTAAATAACTTAATTATTTAACATTATCTCAATCTGTATTTGTTTGCGAATTCCTCGCATAAAAAGTTGACATAATTTTTATTTATTAAATAAAAGAGGAATTCATTGAAGAAAATGTTTAACAAAACATTCAAACTCTCACTTTTGCTACTGTTATGTACAGCAAGTGTTGTCTTCACTGCTCCGGGTATTTGTGTACAAAATTTTAAACATTTTATAACTTATTTTTCAAGCAAAATATTCAGTGAATAGAAGAAGAAAACTCTTAAAGCACCGAAAGGTTGATCCCTATCCAAAACCCTTGAGAGCCCTTCACAATCCGAATCTCTTCAGTGGAGATATCTTCAGATATAAGAAGAATATTCTCGGAGTTTGTCTTCAAATATTGATTCAAAATAATTGAATGTAATTATTATTTGATATTTCTTTGACGTTTAGAATAGAAATGCCGTTTCAGAGGACTATTGGCTTTGGCCTAAAGCAGAGATTCCATACCTAATCGACCCCTCATTGGGTTTGTAACTCATTTTCTATATCTATACAGAGTTTGTCTTTAATGACAATATCTTACAGAAAGTCAAAAACAATTGATATTGGATTCAATGAATCAGTTCCATCAACACACGTGCGTCCGATTCAGGGACAGGACCTCCTCTGATGAGGACTATGTCCGCATTTTTAAAGGAAACGGGTATTAATTGAAGTCTCAAATCACAGAATTATATGTAATAAAGATCTCATTTCAGATGCTATTCAACGATAGGCAAAGACGACGACAACCCAGAAATGATATCATTAGGCGATGGCTGTTATTTCGACGGCACTGTCGTCCATGAGTTGATGCACACCGTGGGTAAGACACAAAGACACATGCCCCTTGGTCAGTGAGCATATAATTAACCTGTCTTTGTTCACAACATAGGCTTCTATCACGAACAGAACCGCTCAGATCGAGACGAGTATTACTTATAGTGTTTTTCTCATTCAAAACCCAAAGTGAATGACAATTATATTCGCTTTTCACAGCTTTTTGACCATCTTTTGGGAAAACATATCCGAGTCATACAAGAATGAGTTCAAGAAATTGAATCCATCGGAGAATAAGATCCTAACACAGTTTGACTACAACTCAATCATGCTTTACGGCCCCCTTTCCTACAGCAAAGACGGCCAGTCGACTACTATGGAGCCAAAACACCCGGGCTTTACAATGAAAGAGGTATTTGTTTTGTTGTTATATTTTTTTCAAGCAATTGTTTAATCATTTGAATGACTTGTTTTTGGCAATAGGTTTACGATAAGCCGGGCCTCACCCAAGTAGACGCCGATGCCATTAATTTGCTTTATAAATGTTAATCAAAATTCAAATCAATTCAAAAACAATCACTTTTTGTATATTTTTATTTTCAACGAAAAAAATATTCAAAAATTAATAACTTTATTGAAATAAAACATATTTTGTATTAACTATTAATTTAATAAAAGAAATAATTTTTCAAAATTTTTTTGTTATCTTTAAGTGAAAATAAACGATATTTTTGTGTTAAAAAAAATGTTTGAAAAAAGCGCTCAAAAAGCAGTGTTTGTATTGATTTGACGACAGATTTGTTTACATTGAAAACAAACAAAAACATTCATTCACTCAATGTTTGGCTTTTTTTAGTTGTGTTTGAATTGTGTTTTAAAAACAAAACAAAAAAATATTTAATTATTATTAAAAAACAATAAAAACTAAATTTTCATATAAAATGAGTTCATTTGAAAGTGAGTCGACTTTTGATGAAAACAAACTCAAAGACAAATCCAATGAAATGTTTGACAAACTGTTCCGATATCTTGAGGCAGAACTCAATAGTAATGACAATTGTCTTAACCAATGGTTTGTCTGTTAATGTCTTTTGTCTTTTACAGTGACTTCAGACGACTATAAGCTCTTGGAGGACATGAATGGCGTGACTACTGATAAGTACAGACAAATGGCGGCAATTAGTGACGGTTTGGCCAAAACTGTGGACCAAATGAACGACAAATACAAGACATTATTACCTAATCTGCAACTGATTGACAAAATTGAGGACAAAGTCCAGAAGCTCGAAGACATGGCGTATGCCATCGATGGCTATTCCAAGCGATTGGGTATTGCTTTTTAGTGGTTATGATGTCTTTTAGAGACAATTGTTTTGACAAATGTTTTCTTAGCCTAAAAAATATGAACAAAAAAACTCTTTGAACTAATAAATGGTTAATCGGTTTAACTGTTGAGACAATCGATGGCCTAATCGGTGGTCGCATTGAAAGTAGACATCAATTGATTGTTTTGATGTGAAATGAAATGAAATGTTCAAACAATCCATAAATCATTGGCTGAGAGATAACACACCACAAGAGTGTCAATGATAACCAGATTTAGCAATGAATTGAATGGCTTTTATTTGAAGATATTTATGGTTTTTGAGGAGAATATCAGACGATATGTCGCTTCAAATCAATGTCTTTTTCAATACAAATGAGTCTATAATTCAAAAAAAAAAACTTTTTTTAAAATAAATTATTTATAGTTTTCTATCATTTAATCTAAAATTAAACTAAGTTTTCGTTTACACAAACATATCATTAGTTTTTTTTAATATTGAAAAAAAAATATATTTTTCTCTTCTTTTAACAAAAAGTTTAAACAAATTATTGAATACTTTTTTTCAGTTGAAAATTATGTTTAAAACTATCATTAAAATGAAAACTATGTTTAAAAAAATTGTTTATTTATCTTAAATTATGTCTTAATTCAAATAATTTTCTTTCATTTGATTCACATTTAAAATAATATTTTTATAAAATATAAAAACATAGACTTTATTGATATATACATGAATTTCACCTCATTTTCAAATCAAAGTTATTAACCGATTATCAAAAGGAGAAAAAATATATTTTATATTTGATTTTAAAGAGATTATAATTGAAGTTAAAATTGAATCAATGTTTGAATCGAAAATCTTATCAAAAAATTTCAATTAAATTTGTGTCAATTTTTTGCATTTATTTATTGTTGAAAAAAAATTAGAAATGCTTTAGAAATATAAAAAAACATTTCTTAAGTGTTTTTATAGTTTTTTTTTCAATAGATTTGCTTTAAAAATACGTTAAAAGATTTAGTGATAATTAAAAGCGAAATATATTATGAAATATGTTTACAATGTATTGCAAAACAGTATTATATTTTTGTCGACAAATATAAAGTGAAGCAAAACATTGGTTTCACTTTCAATAGACTTCATATCTTCTCAACTCATCGCCAAAACTTAGTTTCACTTCAAAACGCAAGCCTTAAATGTATAAACAGTTTTTGTTTTTGAAGTACTTTTTCCCGAAAAACACTACCGATATATACATATAAATTGAGTAAACATTTTCGTTAAATAATAATTATATTTATATATATATTTTTTTGTCAAAACAATATATTTCTCTTCATTTCAATTGAAAATGTCATACAGTTTTTGGGAAATGGTTTTTGGTTTTTGTGCGAAAATATTTGACACAAAAAAAATATAATTCATTTTATTTTATTGTTAAGACAGTGACAGAAGAGTGAAGAGAATGTGTATATAAAGTGCTTTTCCTTTGAATACACACTTACAGCGAAGAGGGAAAAATAAGGGACGGTTAGGACAGGGGAGGGTTAAACGAGAATTGGCATCGAGTCGGTTGTGAATCACTTGAGTCATTTTTACGACTGTCCTGCACCTCATTATCGCGCAAATTATCTCTTATTTTATCACTTATTTTATATATAATTTAAAATATATTTCTTATTTATGTTTAATATTCTCTCAAACGCTTAATATATACTATATTTTCATTTGCTTTTCATTTCAATTAACACATTATTCTCACATTTAATACAAAAATATTTTATTTATATTTCGTTTCATATTCTCATCATTAAAAGCAATATTTTTTAATTAGTTTTTGAGTTCAAAAATCATATTTATTCATAACTATTGATAAATATAGTTTTCACTGATTTTGTATTATTTATATTTCTCTCAACAGAAGCGAAATACAAACAATTTGAGCGAAAATAACACCAAAAGAAACCCAAATATTATTAGTCATGACTTAAATAAAATGAAAATAAAATGTATTTATTAATGAAAAAAGTCTTTCAAACTTGAAATTTGTGTAAAAATTACTGTAAAAATGAATGAATAAAATAATTTTGAATAAAAAACATTTATATTTGTTTTAACAGTATATAAACGAACCTCCCTTTGGACAGGTATTGCCCAATTGAAAACAATAAAAAGTTTCTCTTTTCAATGAAATACCGTTTCTCTCAATCAGTATATCATTTGAACGAACAGAAAGTCTGCAAATAATTGGTATTGAAATTTGCTGTAAAGACAGACATAAACGTAATTTTGTATATCCCAGAGCTCTCTGTGTTCGGGCATTGTGTCATATATGGAGAACATAGAGCACTGGGAGCACTGTTGCATCCCATCTCAATAAAGATGAGCATCTGCTCCCTTTCCAAACGAAATTAAGGACTAACTCTTAACATAATAACCGAAGAAAAAAAATATTTGACTTTTATTTCAATACAAATCACTTTGTTTTGCAAAAAACTCAACCAACAAAAAACACATACCTTTCCTTATCTACTTTTACCTCTATTTGTCACCAATTTTCCGGACAGTCGTTTTTTTATTTATATTACTTAAAAGTCCAAAAAAAGTAATAAAGTTTTAGAAGTTTAACGATTTGTTAATTGAGTTTTTCGTCTAAAAAACGCTGTTTTCTTTGGCCGTAGATTTTGATGCGAACCCTAATTGTGAGCTCATATGAGTTGAGTGTGAAATGCATTGTGTTGTCAAAAAGCATAGCATCTCTACTATCGCTAACTATGGCTACAATTGATTGTCCCAAATAAAAGGGCCATTACTTTTCACCGGTTGCCTCACTAATGGCTAGCAAGAGAGAGCCCGTACCAGAACCTACCCTTTAGGCGATGCCCTGTTGTGCAGACCATACGAGCAGAAAACTAGAATGTGATTGATGTGATTTGAGGGCCAATCGATAACAAGAGGGGCTTTGAAACGAACCGAAACGTAAATTCATAGCCAATTCATAGACCGACCAAAACATAGACCGCTCTTGAAATTAACAGAAGGAAAGAATTACTTCACTTTTTGAACAACTTGTGACCGATTGCCAGATTCTGTGGAACTGTATTCAACGATAACTCATTTGAGATAATATTAATGTTCAAAATATAACAATTATTTGAATAGATTTTTCACTCAAAATCGCTTCACTTTCGGCTTATTTTTGTCCAAAACTTTTGATAAAAAGTTATTTTGTTTTTTAATAATAAATTTTTTTGATAAAAAATTTCTTAAAAATAAATATTTATTTGAATATATAAATAATCTTTTAATGAATTGAAATCAAAATTTTTAGTAATTAATTGAATGACAATTATATTCATAAAAAGTATTTTCACATAGTATTGAATAGGGGTTATTACCTGTGCTGTGGCACAGGTGTCATATCTGATCACTCAATTATCCTCAATGTATGAGAAAAAAGTAAAAGAGTTTTTATTAACGAAAAAAAAACAAAATTATTTATTTATTTATGAATTCACATAGAATTTAATGCATAGAAAATGATGATGGCGATGAGCAAGGTGATGAGCAAGGGCATATCCAGGGCAACATTTCTCACTCGTATTTAAACCTCAATACAAATGACTTAACTTCTGAATGATTGGTCCATTTGTTGCAATCAAAGGCAATTGTGTTGTGATTTAAATCCGTTGATTCAATGGATTTAATGTCAGAATTGATTGAATTATAGCGAAGTGCTTAAGCCGTACGAGCACAGGGATCCAGTTGTCCCAAACCTGGATGGAAAGGGGGTCAGACCTCTCTGTTTAAAATGAGATTATGAAAACACAGTTCGCTCTTCTATATGGTCTGGTTATACTGTTTCCAGAGTGCTTTCTGTGGGCACTGGTAGTAAACGCCTGCGCGAAGATGTAATAAGTTGTAGCAGATTTGCGTTATAGTCATGGGATGATAGGATACCGCAAAAGCTAAGCCCAACTACAAACAGATCGGGTACAGTGTAATGTAAACAAGTGTTGTGTGTGCACTATCTCCCTTTCCTCATAGCACTGGCTGTTTGTGCACATCTCTCCGGATCAAAAACTATCCAGCGATGCACTCCTCCAAGTGCTGAGTCCTAAACGTATTGCAATGTTTGTCAACTCATTCAAACTTAATAATAATGATTGTTCGACACTCTATGAGCGCATTCGACACCAGCACCGACACCTCCAGCACCGATAGCCGCATCCCACACACCAGTCATCGCAAGCATATTAAATGCAAATTTTGTTAAAGAAGTTTTTGCAATAGTATTGTTCGGCGCCGTTATTTGCGAACTGTGCCACGAGAACGGTGTGCACAGGTCTGCACAAGTAGTTCAATGGTATATATTGTTATCGTTTATTGTTATCAAAGAGTTCTTATCGAAGAGAAAGAGCGCAGAGATTAGGAGAAAGTGATTCAAATGATTGTGAAAAGTGGTGAACATATGAGCCGTTGAGTCAACATTATGTTGTATTTCAGTCATTCAGACAATCAAAACCCATTGCAGTGTTGGTCCCATCACTTCACCCAATCCCTGTCCCATCACTTCCTCAACAAAGTATTACTACTCATTGCCGGTGCTCTTCTGGCCAGCGAGCTCAGCCTACTGTCTCACGGAATGGCCATCATATATACCAGTGCTCTGCAATCGCATAACTATGGGCTGTCGTCTGCAGCCGACGACGACTCGCACGCGAATAATGTGCAGCGAAAGCCTCACTGTCCAGAAGGGCCGCCGCCCGAGTGGAGCAGCCGATTGGACGTGGCCTCAAAGGCATACTTAGCGCCGATGGTAATGATCGGTCAATTGATCTCAATATCTGAAGACTATGGCGGAAGAATAGGCGCCACATTCAGAGTGAAGCGCTTAATCAAAAACCAAAGTTCATTATCATCTAATTTGGTGACCAATAGTCACGTGACTCTATATTTCGTCCGCAACAAACAGATGAGATCTGAACCACCGTTTTGTGCCATTCATATGGAAGACAATACCGTCGAACTGAGACCACAGGAGAAGTATATAATCTTCGCGTCCGAACCCTTCACTCCCTTCACTCTATTGAGTAATTCTGTGCATAATATCAATAGTATTGCAAACAATGTTAACACTAATGTCAATCAATTGGTGCGTCCGAAGGGGGGCAACAGTGCCACCGGTGGCACCGGTGGCAACAGCCATACCAGTGCTCTCAGTCATACTGTAATCAATTTAAGTACGTTTGCCTCTCCAGAAGTGCAGAGTAAGCGCTCCTCCCGTCTCGTACGCAAAGTGTTGTGCTCTCGATGTGGTAAGTCTTATGTCGTTCACAATCACAACGATATTCAATGTATGACTAAAAATAAGAGCAATTAAGTGAGGACTCAATACTGAGTACCAGTGCTCTATCAGCCAGTTCTTACAGTGTAATGAGTGCGCGCCTCTCACTCTCTCTCCCTTTCCCTCTCTTTCTCTCTCTGCCTTTAGATGAGGTGAAGGCCTGATAGTAGAGCCGATCACCATCTCTGCACTCATTCTCAAATAGCATAACATATACTTCCCTCTCTCTAACCACTCCATTGCCTCTCATCCCTATCCCAAGCCCACTCTCACTGTCATATCCCTGGGCACCGATCGACACACGCATTGCATAACACAATTGGATGTTATTTTTCAATTAAAAATTGTTTAAATTTTGTGATCCATTCATGACTTCATGTCTTATGTCTGTTCCGATGAATCCAACGATTGTTTGGATGAGTTGATTGAGAGACGGGACTAAGAGTTCGGTATTCTTTCAGTTCGTTTGCACAATATTTATGAGAGAGAATAAATTATGTAATAACATGTTGACTCAGCTGCCTGTGCCCTAACTGTGCCCTAACTGAGCCCTAACCTCCAGCTCAGCCCTAACATTGATTAAGTTTTAATACAAATACTCATTAGAAGTGCTCTCGATATCAAAAAATATAGCATTACTTCAAATCTCATCAAAAAATCTATGATATTATACTTAAAGCGAATGTATTTCTCATTTAAAAAATAATATTTTCTCAAAAGAAACTAATCTTTCATTTTGTATGTTATGAAAGATTGAGATAAAAAACATGAAATTATTTATATATTTATATATCTCTACGATATTTCTGAGGCCATTAATTTCGGGCAAAAGCTTTTGTCGCGGATTTTCAATTCACTCGAAGAATAAAGCCTTTGACCGAATGTATACAAACCTATAGTTAAATAATAAGTGAATGAAAATAATAATAATATTTTTCGCATTTTTTGCTGCAATACTAAAAAGTTAAGAATAAGGGCCAACAGTATAGGCAGTGGCCTATTGTTAGCAGCATTGTTGAGGTGTGTGTTGTGTTGTGTTGTATATACGGCACTGTAAGAACTGTAAGCACAGGGATGGTGTGTGTGGACGACTGTGTGTGTGTGCAAAAGTAATTTATCAGTTGCTGAATGCAATTGCATTGAGCAGAGGAAAGGCATCGCACACAGGGATCGCACATAGAGGTAAAACTCGGTGAAGGATGTAAATGGGACATAAACTATTGCATGGGCTCAGGCACTGGTGCTGAGCGGTTGTATGTGTGTGTGTATTGCCCTGTGCTCTCTCTCAGCACTGGTAGTACTGATGAATTTTTCCCATGCAATCTGTGTGGCCTGACCTCGGCTGTATTGCTGTTTTTAACGCCTTAGTCCACATCTCATCGGCAATGGACTCACATACAGATATGTCTTAATTTAGTGCTCTTTCTCTCTCTTTCTCTCTCTTTCTCTCTCCCGTCCCCCCTCTCTCTCCAATACCCACCGCCACCATTAACATAACAAACCCCTGGAGTAAAGGGCAAACCAGACCCCCATTTAGTGAACACAACAATTGATAGAGGCCTGCCTTCAAGTTCACAGCCCATCGGCTCCTAAACTATACGCCAACTCTTAAATCATACGCTTTTTAGTGAGACTTTTGACTCAATTTTATATAAAATATATTGTTATCAATAATTTGCAAACTCTTTATCTAATGGCAATCAGAACACACTTTACATTAAATGTGAATAAATTTCATCATTTTATCCAAAAATATCAATTATAACCAAAAACTTTGCGCTAAAATCCTATAACAATGGACTCAATAGTAAATCCTTTGAGTGCTTTCATTAAGACTTGGATCACAAATGTCTTCATTAAAGCAATCATTCATTTGATTCTTCACTTTTAAATAGGAATTTTCATTGCAATGAAAACAAAATATAAATTACTTTAAATGAGATTTAATTTTGTTTTTCATTAAAAAAAAATTTTGTTATAAATATTTTATGAAATATATATTTAATTTAAATATAATTTAATTAAAAGCACTTTCACTTAAAGTCAAATGAAGACAAATTTCAATGATATGAAATGATATGAAAGTTCTATACATTCTATCGATTAATATAAAAACAGTTATAAAATTCACTTTAAAAACGAGTGAAATATTTTGTGCAAAAAATTTCTTTAAATATAATTAATTGACATAATATGAGGTCATGTCATGTATTAGTTTTTTCTCTCTCCCTCACTCTCACGAGAAAAGCCATCAGTATTTGTATGACTATTGGTATGCGTTTATGAGTGTTAGAAAAGCAGAGAATATTTCACTTTTGAGAAACAGTTTTTCGAGCAAAAGAACTGTGAAATAAAAGTGACATTTCTTTCAATATTTCTCTTTTGGTGACACTGTTTTCACTCCTATTTATAAAATATTTTCTTTTATTCACTGAAAATAAAGCGAAGACTCCTATTGTGAACGGACTTAATGGCGATCTACGCGTTGCCACAAAAGGCAATCTCAGATTAGGGTGCAAAGTGTCCGGCAATCCATTACCATGGGTGGAATGGTTCAGGAATGGCAAACGGCTCAGGAATAGAGGAAGAGTTAGCATTACAACGCGCCGGTAAGTGACAACGAAATTGACACATACTATCCATACTATCGACGCGACAAAGAAATTGTGTGAAACAAAAAGCCGAAGAAATTTTTATTATAAACTCAGAGTTTGTGCAAAATTTGTTATAAAAATAGATTTTTTTTCAAAAAAAAGTTAGAAAAACTTAACGCGAATTCAATATATAATTTTCTGCAGACCTTTTGAAGAGAAATGATTTTCCGTATTATTTATCGAGAATTAAAATCATTAATTAGTTTTTCGAGACTTTTCTCAAGAATTTGCTCAACGAAATAGAAAAACACTTTTCTGTTGAGCGCTTCATATAATTCTTGTCCCAAACGAATACTGCATATATTTATTCAAAAACCAAGAGTTTGTTTAAAACAAAATAAATTCATTTGTTATTACTTATGGTTTATATTAAAGCAAGACTTGATTTCAAATATTAATTGTTAGTCAATATTCAAAGAGACACCGAATTTGTTCCAAAGAATTAGAGTTTATTTTGTTTAAAATAATGCAATTATTTTCATAGAATATACAATATTTCATCGCTTTATATACTGTTTGCTATTATTATTAAATAAGCGTTTATTTGACTCTTTTTTTTCTTGTGTTAAGAGATGTGAAAAATATTATAAAAATAGCTAAAAAGCCGTTGAGTTTATATTTAGACATTCGTATAATGGGATCACTTTTTTTGCACTGAATTTTCTCTCTCTTTTTCAAGACGAATGTCTCGCCTGGAAATACATCGCGTTTCGCCCGTGACTGACAGCGGGTACTACGAGTGCCGTGCGATGAATGTCGTCTCGAAAGAGCCGGCGATCGCCAGACAAAGGGTTTTCGTGAAGCAGTCGAAGAAAAAGTCTCATTCATCGCCAATCACCACAACCAGAGGTCCCCTTTGGCCTCAAGTCCGTCCCTGTCCTATACCATCGTTTTGTCTGAATGGCGGCACCTGCACTCTGTACGAGGCAGTTGGCGAATACGTTTGTCAGTAAGTGTCATAGTCTACCCGTTCCTCGCAATATGCCTTCCCATCTCTAGTCTAAATTCGTTACCACAAAAAAATCTCGCAATAATTGTCTGTCGCCTAAAAAAAAGTTATTTTTTCTTCAGTCAAAAAAACTTTTTTTTATACTCAAAACTTGTCTTTTATTCAATTGTTTTAAAAAAATGTGAAATATATTTATATTTATATTTATATTAATAGTTTGAAACGAATTCTGATTTTATTTTTTCTCATTATTATTGAATTTTCTAATCGAAAGTTGATATTCTTCTTGTGACCTACAGGTGCGCCGACGGATATATGGGCCAGAGATGTGAGAGTAAGGACATCTACTTAAAACTAACCGTAACTTTTGATCGAATTCATTACAATTAATATGACATTGATGAGTTTGATGATAACATCGGACAATATTGACCATAATATCTCTATTATAATCAAAACCGAATATATTTTGCCAACAAATGTATACTTGATATTCATTTTCTATTATTTATTAATTGAATTTTTTTTGTTTTTTTAAATTATTATTAAATACAGTTGTAATGAAATTAAGTTTTTTTGATTATTGAATAAAAATGAACTAAAAAATCACTATTTTTTATCGCAATAGTCTTTTTGTCGCAATTTTTTTCATAGGAAAGACTTCAGAATTTTTTAAGATATAATTAATTTTTTATTATAAAAAATAGAATTAATTTTCTATTAAAACTCAAATCGCAAACAAAACTTATCCGGAATAAAGAAGAAATCAATTTGTTTTTTAGACAAATATCAATTCAATTAAAGAATATTCTGTTCGACAATATTCTCGGCTCTAATAATAAAAAATAATCCCATTTAACAAAAAACTAAATTTGAATTTGAATTTTAGAAAACATTTTTTGAATAACAGCAAAAATAATCAATTAATTCAATAACTGAAAGCAAAATATTCTTCTCTGAGATTAAGATTTTATTTTTCAGAGCGAAATAAAACTCCGAAAACTTTGACCAAAATATAATAAAAAGTATTCATTACTGTATTCAACATCTCATCGATAAGTGTTTGAACAAAAATCATTACAAATCATCCTTTCCATCACTTTTCATATACCGGTTCTGTTTGTGTTTTGGATCTAATTTTATGCAATTTATGACCGATTTGTTTGTCTTATAAATAATTATTTTTGTTTTTCATTTCATTAATGTTTGTCTCAATTAAAATGATTTTATTTTTATTTTAAAAACAAAAAATAAATAAATAAACATTTGTTTTGAAGTCTTTGAATGAATTTTATTGAATTTATTTTATAATAATTTATTTTTTGGCGTTTTATTTAAGTTTGAAAAATTGAATTTCAATTCAAGTGTTGATAATTAATATTAATTATAAATAATTTTTAAAAATTTTGAAATTAATTCTGTAATTGATTTTTAATTTAAAATATTTGTAAAATATTTTTCATTTGATTCTCCAATGAATACAAATAAAATAAATACATAATTAGTGAAAAAATCGTTAAAATATTCCTTATTCCGGAGGCGAAAGAATTTGATCTAAATATCAATACTCAAAGAATCGAATATATAATGCATTTTCAGAAAAGCCTTTTTATTGTGAAGTTTTTTGTTTTATTTGAAGAAAATAGGATTTCTTTTAGGATTGATGTGAATATCAAATGGGATTTTAAGTAAAGCTTTTATATGTTTTTCGCCAATTGATAAACACATAAATGTTTTTACTTCTTTATATGCTTTTCATCAATAGATAATACGATCAAAAAAATTGTTTTAAATTTTGTTTTAAATCCCAAAAGAAATCCATTTCTAAAAATGTATTTCAAATTCACTTTAAATTAATTTGAAAATTATTTTTCTTTTTAAACATATAATAACACTTGAAATGTTGAGCAGAAATGAGACGAGAGTTAAATCACAGACTAAATGACACTCTCTTTTGAGTCTATTATTAATATATAATAAAAACAGTTTTAATGTTCACACAAAAAACAGTTACGAAAAGATGATTAAAGTTTTGCTAAATATAGCACAAATTGAGTCAAAAACTAAATCATAACCAAATCTTCAAATGTTAGCCAAAGATATGATTCTCTCTCTCTCTCTCTCTCTCTCTCTCTCTCTCTCTCTCTCTCTCTCTCTCTCTCTCTTACATCGACATCAAAATGAGGTCATAATTTTGAGAATAAGAATTTGGGCTCAATTTTGTCTTTGATGGACAACACATGTCTAGTGAGAGACCGAGAATACAATACATCTAATACTGAATCAATTGATTTTCAAACCATTTAAGGGTTTGAGTGAATTTTGTCGGAATTTTAGGTATTCTTTATTTCATAACATTTTACGAAATGTGAAATCAAATGAAAGAGCGATTCATTCAAATCGTCTCTAAAAATAAATATGTTTTCAATTGAGTCAACAAATCAGATCTGAGTCACTCTTTTGATGCCAACACTCTCTCGACGACACAGACAGACAACCACACCATGAATGCGAGACATGAATGTGAAGTCCAGGTGCGTAAACAACTTGTCAATGAGTTGGTCAATATTGGTATACGCGTGTATTCCGGGTCACATTGTTTTTTAGTATCGCTTTTTTTCTTCAGTCAATACTTTTAACTCATTTTTTTCACACATTTTTTTGTGTGGATATGTTTTGGCACTCAATATTCACATGCATTCAATCATTCATTTTGAATGATTCGGATTATTTTAACCATGAATAAGTCAATTATTCTTCCGTTTGTAAACAAGGTTATCCGCTGTCTATCAATTGGTTTTCCAATTAAAGATGAAATGCTTTATTAAAGAATTATTTTATTAATTATTGTTATTATATTTAAGCCAAAAATCTCTTCAAATTTATATATATTGAAAGGATTTAAAAATTTCTTCAAATAATTAAAAAGGATTTCGATTTGTTTGGAAAAATAAAGGATTAAATGATTAGTTGAATTATAAGTAAAATTGAAAGATTAAATCGATTAGAGGCCGAGTAGGTGTGCAGCTCTGGCACAGGTATGACACTGTGATCATCACTGAGAAGATAAGTGCAAATTCCAATGGAGTGAAACACCTGGTGTCAGAGTGTCGGATGTGATCATTTCAATAGGGATTCACTTTATAAATGCATTAAAATTCAATACCATTCCATGTATAGGTGTTTGTGGATGTTATGGAGTAGCGAATGGGGGGGCCGTCAGTATGTGTGTGTGCATAGGCCTGTATGGGTGCCTCTTGTTCTAACAACTACTACATTAATACCAAATCCGTTCAAGTGTTGAGTGCATTAAAGGGTCTCATTTGCGGATTAAGGATTTGAGAGTTTTGCTAAATGCAAACACTATGTGATGGCACTGGTGATAGTGCTGGTGATAGCACTGGTAGTGTTAAGGGAAAGGTGGTGGGGAAAGACAGCGATTTGTTTAATGAACAAACAAAAACTGGTCCTTCTCTAAGAGGCTTTCCTTTCTAACTATATTTTCTCCAAATGCATGCTTAGAGGATATGGTATACATTTTGGCACTTATATTCTGCACACATCCATCCCAATGGTCTATAGCACTGGCAGGCACTGGCATTCGTGTAAATAGCCCATGAATAGTATTAACAATACGCGCATACATTTGTTGGAAATCCTCACTCAGAAGATAATAGGATTTATAGCCAAATCTAAAATGCTTTTTGAGTTCAACTCAGTTACCAAAAGCGTCGACAGATATGAAGCGATTGAAAGCCCCGAATAAAAACGACTAAAAACATTGCAATCGAATCCATAAGAGATATTATACTTACACTTACCACTCAACCACTCATTCCCTGTGCCGACGACACTCCAGATCTCATTCGTGTTTTCCTATTCTTTTGAGTGATATCATTAAAAAAAAGTTTTTTTCTTTCATTGAAAGCATTGTTCGACACAAAAGTGTTTGCCATTTAATTGCATATTATTTTTCGATTAAAACAACCACTGATTCGTGCGGTGAGAGTGTAGGGCACCGACTGATATGTATAGTCAACAGTACCAACACCTAACCCCTCAACACCTAAACTCTCAACACCTAAACCATCAGCACCTAAGCCCTCAACCCATACCACAAGTAAGTGTTTGCTTTGTATCAAATGAATTGGTATTTAATTTCAGATTTAATTAACTATTTTTATCTGACTATATATAGGGCTCAGCACAAGATTTTAGTGCCAGTGCTGGTGGACAGCTGTCATCAGCACAACCAACAAATACTAATACTTTCCATAGCACACAACCAATGAATCCGTACTATAATCCGAGTAATCTTTTAAGATTGGGATCTGTGCCCCAACTCGACCGAAACGGTGGTCTTTTCGGGTATCACAACTATATGGGCGTCGGTATGAATAACGGTTGGGTTAATCCATATGAGAACCCATTGACGACACTTAATGGTTAGCAAACAGTTTTCAATTCGATTACAGAATATTCTTATCATTTGTTTATGTTTTGAACGAAAAAAACAGATTTGACTTTAAATATAATAAGTGGTGCGAACGCCACCACACCTACCGATGCCCGCAAACAGCGCCGGAGCCGTACGGCATTCACGCACAACCAGTTGGCGGCGCTCGAGTCCACCTTTGGTCGCACACAATATCCCGATGTGTCGACGCGCGAACGGTTAGCCCTTTTGACACATTTACCTGAAGCCAGAATTCAGGTATGGTTTAAGAATAGACGCGCAAAGTATAGGAAGACTTTGAAGGGAATTGGCGTTCATTTGAGTGAACAAAAAGACTTTGAGAAGTCGTCTAATAAGTGTGCGCCCATTGAGATGGACAGGAAGAACGGCCACGACTATCAAACGCCACCAAAGATTTCGTCGAAGACAGAGCGCGAAGAAGAGGCAGAGCTGATTGTGGCCGATGAGAGAGACGCGAAAACAGAGAGCGCCGACAGTAAGGGCTTCGCGAGACACAGTGCCAACGAATCGCCACATTGTATACCACCGCTCATGTGGTCATCACTGTTGTCTTCGACCATTAATTCCCAATTGAATTCACTAAACATTCCTCGACAACAGCTTTGGATTCCATCGCTTAATGACGAGCGAAAACTGAAATGAGTTCTCAATGACTGTAATAACTATTTATGTTCTCGTCTTTCACTCAATATATTAATTCATTTGTGAAAAAGAAATTTAAATTTTGTTTAATTCATAGCAAAAATATATAAACATTTGATTCACTTTTAGTTCAATATTTATTTTTATTATTTTTTATGTAAATTACATCAAAATAAATAATTTTGTTTTGAATTGAGTTCTCATTTATTTCATTCAAATCTGAAATAGCTTTAAATTTTTCATTCAATTGTATTCAAAAACTGAATGTTTCTATTGAAAGGGTGTCAAAGGGGTTGTCAAATTTTTAAATAGAATATGAGGGTATATTCTGTCAGAATATCGGCTTTTATCGTAAATAATCAGTTATGAAGAGATTAATCAATAGATAATACATTTGGACTTTATTTTTGTGCACAAAATTCTGTATAATATTAATAGCAGTCCATTAGAAAAGTGAAGAATTTTCAAATTATTACTCATTTAAAAAATATTCAAAATTTTTTTACTTTAAAAATAACAATAAATCAATAAAAAATAATTTAATTAAAAATTATTATTAAAAAATTGTTAATAAATATTATAATAGTTTTTGATTATAAAGAATTTAAATCATAAAAAGTGAACCACATTTTGAATGCATTAATATTTTATTCAAAAATGTCTTTTCAAATATTGTTTTGAAGCCCAAGAAATCAATTTTAGTTTTCACTTCACTTCCCTGTCTTTAAAGGCTTTCTATTCTGTATATAAAACACTGATTTGTGCTTAAAATAAATGAAACTTTTAATAGAAATACTGTTAAAGAAGTTCATTAACTTCTGTTCACTTTGAGGTTAAACCCCATAATATAGAGTGTTTTTGAATAAACCTCTCTTTCCAGCGCTTGGCTTATCTTAATCTCAAGTCTTAAAACAAAAGCTCAAATTCAATAAACGGTTTTTGTTTTTGTATTAATGAATTGACACTTATTTTAAGAATTCATTAGAAACGATGAAATCATTTCTCAGTCGATATTAATGTAGAAATTCTTGATTTTAGTCAAACATAACATTTGTTAAATAGATATGAATTTGCGTTAAGAATATTCTTTGATTTTTAAGGAGCAGAGGATATGAAAATCGTGACAATTGGGTGAAAACTTTTATTCCTTAAAAATCCATGACCTCTAATTTCGATAGCACACACCCCTTGGTCACCCCTTCACAAGGGTGTTAACATAATGTATAGACATTAAAAATCTCACATCAATTGTGTTATTCAAATGTTTGTATTCAAGAAGTAATAAATGAATAAAATTTAATTTTCATATTGTCTTCAATCGAAAGACAATGTGTTTGAAAGATGACATGAAATACAGAAAACATTTCAAAAAAGATTGAAAAAATATTCATAAAAAAATGTAAAATTAATTTGTATTAAATTAAAAATTAATTCAAATTTATTAGACATTTGTATTGAAAGACAAAGTATTCTCCGCTGAAAAGACAATCGATTCTTGTTATCAATGAATTTAATTAATGTTTTTATTTCAATATTTTATTAAATTAAAGTTAACTTTGAAATCATTAATCAATTAATTATTTTTTATATTCACTTAAATGTATTGAAATTAAAAACAAAAAAAAATAATTAATTAAAAAAATTTCAAATTATTTTTAATAACAAAACAATGAATTGTTTTATAAATAAATTAATAAATTATTAAAAAACTTTTTTATGACGAAAAATATACAAAAATTCAATGCAGTGTTCATTTGAAAGTAAGGGGTATTAATTGAAAAAAAACCTAAAGGAAGGGGTATTTTGAAGGCCTAATCAAAAATAGCGAATGGTTTTGTTTGAATGAATTCAGTGACTTTGAACCTGGGATAACGACCCCTGACTTTAGTATGATTGTGGTCGCCATAATTATAGCCATTGTGTTGATTGTTGGCAATGCCCACAATATCGCCCCTTTGGAACGACAACTCATTGGGATTGTGTGGCACATGACTGACCAGTGCTTTCATGCCATGAAATACCTGAACAGTGAAAAAGACATTGCATTTACTATGCCATACAAATGTCGCCTCAATTTTTTGCATACCTGTCCACCGAAATAGTATATGTCATCGACTGAGTAGAAAGCTGTGGACATGTCTTGAGTGGTGGAGCGGCTCTGCATCAACTCGAAGGCCAGTCGACATATCTGTGAGCTGAATGTGCAGACAATGTAATCGCATTGACTTAGAAGTAACAGATCGACGACAACGCTATGAAGTGAGTCGAAGCCATCCCTTTGCGACGGGTCGGCACTTTCCGAGAGCTTAATGTCACCCGTGAACGTATAGCCCCTGTCTTTGAAAGGGGTTATTTCATTTCGCCAGACGTCCGGCTCATCGGTGGCTAAATAGACGAGTCGTTCGGGCTTTTTATTCAAGAGTTTTCTTTCGTATTTCAAATCGAGTTTATTATAGAAGTCTTCGACAAAAAACATATATTCGTCTAAAGAGTGAAACTTGGCTTCGGTTCCGATTTTGTCGGTTCTTCGCACATGTATTCCAACGATTGGATGTTTGAATTGATTTCTTCGTTTGAAGTCTTCAATGTATTCTGACATCTGATCCGAAGTTCGCAACAGATATCGCAGCACTTGTCCGATGAACCAAATGAATGGCTGACCACTAAGTCTTGTGATGGACTCAGATATTTGTGAGGGAATGACGAGAGGAAGGAATGGAGGAACGGGTTGTATATAGTCTATAATGGGGTAATGAATGACTTGATATGTGTCTAGATTTGGATCGTCTTTCCATTTGGTGTGATTATGACCGTCGAAGTCATTACACGTCTCACTGAATGGTCGAAACACTTTTGTCCAGACATTATCAGTGGTAGCACTGGTTCGCCAGTCCCTGGTCTTGACTATAAGAGTCCTATTGAGTGCCATTGAGGCCACTAAGCAATGGGCCAAATGGTGTATCTGACAGCCGAAGCCACAGTATTTGTTAAGATCACAGAACAACTTCTTCGCGGTCTTGCAATCGCTTGGATTCTGTAGCCTTTGGATGCGATTCTGCACAAAGTCACTCAAATTCTTCATCTGCTGTTCTCGCCATCGACTGTCTCTTTGACTCAAGACATCGAAGTCATAGAACATATTATATCGCAATTGATTGGCGAAATCCAATGACTTCTTGTCGACTCTGTGTCTCAAATAATGCCAAAACTCATCCGTATTTTGTTTGAGGCGACGCAACGACAGCTCGTATTCCGTGTCGGGAAAGGCACTCATGGGTGGGCTATTGTCAAGCGTGAACTCACGCAAAGAATCGATCGATAATTTCTTGTTAATATCACTGAAAACGTGTAAATTTTGAGCCAATTGTTTGTTTTGTTTCATCAAAATCTCGATTTCATTGTTCGCTTCATTGAGTCTTGCGTTCAATTTCTGGTATTGGAGTTCGTAATCGACGTGTACTAAATCGTTGGGCACTTTCTGGAAGACTGTACTGACGCTGAAGACCAGCACAACCATTAATATCCAACTGAATGACACCAATAGTAAGACCCGGCGGGTCTTCAGTGACCGCCAGACTGTCATCAAAGCCATCGATACTATTGTTGTTTAAGCAATGATTTCATCGCTTTTGTGATACAGTTGTTATGCATTCAATTGAAGACAACTTCAATGACAGATATTCTGTAAAAAAGTTTAAAACAGAAATTATTTTCAATTAAATATATAATAAAAGTATAAAATAATTATTAAAAATTTAATTTATATTAAATTAATAATAAATTCAATTACTGTTAATGTGTTTAACAGTATTACTGATGAAAAAAACTTTTTTATTTCTATTAAATATTTTTTGGGAATTTTTTTTTGTTCAAAACTTTTTTGTTTAATAATTTTGTTTTTGTTTAAAACATATTTGTTGTAAACTTTTTTGTTATAAGTTTTGTTTCATTAAAAAATATGTTTATTTTCATTATCCAATTGTTTAATCTGTTTTGTGGATATCACTGTTAAACACATCCATATCAATGGACAACAAATAATTGGTCTAACATTTTGGTTACAAACAGAGAATCAATGACTGTATTGATTATACAATAAGACATAGAATGTCGAAAAACAATTTTCTAAAGCAATTGTACAATGAATTTGATGTGAGTTTAAAGACAAAATATTTTAATGTATTTGAAATTCATTTCAAATCAATGTCTATTCAAATCCATGACATCAACAGATGATGTTATAGTGAGTAACAGAACATCAATCAATGGGTTGACTTCAAGACTATTTGACTCAAGGATATTTAGCATATTTCTCAATCAATATATTTATTGAATAACATTTCTGTTATTATAAATCACAGCCAAAGAGTACTTACAAACAGTTTTTTTTGCATTTATTTTGAAAAGTTATCGAAAAATATAATTTTCTTTAAATACACACAACTATTGAATGATATTATAATGTGTTATCACATGTGATATCAAAAAAAGTGTTTGAACGGAAACCATGAAATTTCCTGTTATATTAAGAGTCGATTCAATCCAATGGCAATGTTTTATTACGTATGGATTGGCTGTCAATCAAAATTCAATGACTGATTGGTAACGAAAATCGACATCAATTGAAAAAAAAGTTTTATATTCAAAACACAAGTCATATACATGTGGACCGAAATTCACTGTCCGGTCCTTTTACCGGCCCTTCAAAAGTTGGCAAACGATTCATTCAATGAAGGAATCATTAGATAGACAATGAATGAACACTTCATATGAATTGGTGTTAAAGTATTCAATAATTTCACATCACATGTGAAAAAAGTCTATACATTCAAAGGTGTTTAAAGAGCTGTTCGTTAAATATTCAACAATTTTGTTAAACTTTACAAAAAAAATTATTATTTGCTGTCATTTCAATGAAAAAAGAAGTTTACATCACTTTTCATGACTCTGTGATCTGAGAGTCAGTTCACAATTGGTTTGCGTTTTTAAAATACAAAAAAAATCTGTTTTCAATACAACTAAAAATTTTTTCCTATTATACCTTATTTAGTCAACGACGAGCTGTAGGTTTGGGTATAGGTTTGGGTTTATATAAACATAAAAAATGTATGAATTCATTAAATAAGCGATTAATTACTCACTCGTCGTATTTGATATCAATTTTTTTCAAACATGTTTTTCATTGACTCTTCGTTTGGAGAAAAAGTTGACCGAATTTTTTGCTCTCAAACTTATTTCACATAAAAATTCGCCTTAAATTTGATGCAAATAATCATTTTTTTTACTATAAATGAGAGAAAAGTCTTTAGTTTGTTATTCACTATTGGATTGGTTTCGACTCATTTTGAAAGACAAAAACCAAATGACATTCAAAACACATTGTATTTAAACAAACGATTATTTTTAGTCACAGATTATATATACTGAAAATCTTCTGTCAAAATGTGTTTACGAAAAGTATTTTTACACATATTTCAAGCATTACTTCATTTACTTTTGGACTATAGTTTGCAATTGGATTTTCTCTAACAATCTCTCTGTTCGATCAGCACAGGGATGCACACCTGAAATGCAACTGAAAAAAAGAAATGTTTTTCTAGCCTTTGGCTGATTTGACAAAAAAAAGTTTAAATAAAGTTTAAACAAAAATACATTGCATTTAAGAGTTAGAAGTTTTTACTCTTAAATGCAATGCAAACCAAATGCTAATAACTTACCTGTTCTTCAAATATGCGATACGTTCTTCACTACAGGTTTATCACAAACTGTTTTCCGGTTTTATTTATAGCCCAAACGATTCCTGAATTAATTTCATGTTTTTTTATATTTATTTATTTATTAAATAAATTATTTGTTGATTATATACAACACTTGACTTCACTTTGAAATGCAATTCAATTTAATTGCTAAACATTTTTCTCTATTAATTTTCAATGCATTTTTCACAACAAGTCTTACAAACGCTTTAATTAAAAGTAGTATTTCTTGACTGAAAGTCAATTACAGTATATTTTGATATTATTTTCGAGTCTTTTCTTGAATTTTTGAAATCACTTCGACTTTTGAAAACATAATAATTATTTTATAGCTTTTAAGTGGTTTTTATTTAAGACAAAACTTACGCCAAAAATGAAGAAAACAATCAAAAACTTGTGAAATATTGGGTTTTTAACTACAAAACAGAGTTTGAAATAATTTTGTCTTTACTTTAAAATACAATAATTTACATAAATTCACAATTCATTAAAATTTCGAAGAAAAGCGTATAAAAAGGCTTTCCTTTCCGTCTGTATTGTTTTGAATTGAAATTCAGACAACAATTTGTGTCTAAAACTTTCATTAAATGTTTTCCACGTTTTCTTAAAATCCATTTTAAAAATAATTATTTTCTTATTTGTTTTTCACATTTTTTTTCGTTCAATTCATTCATTCATTTGTAATAAACATATTTTTACAGCAAATATATGTTTAGTCTAAAAGTCTATTTAAATATTTTTCTGTTGTAATTAACAATAATATTTGTTTGCGTTAAACATTGCAAACATAAGACAGTTTCGGGTCTGATATGAGTCGCCAATTAATACCATGTAATCCAACACTCACTCGATATTGAAATTTCAAACTTTAATGAAAATTTAATGAAAAATTGTTGTCTCGATATTAACACTGAATTTAATTTATTATTCATTAAAAAGTATTTTTTTATTCAATTAGTTATGCGATTATTTTCTAAGAAAAACAACTAATGATTCGTGAAAATAATGAGTAATTTTTTTTGTAAAAAATATAACTAAAACTTGTTTTCTATAATATTTTTCTTATATGAAAATAACATTTTTTTGTTTTGTTCAATAAATTCAATTCAAAGGAAATTAAAATATAATTCAATGTTTTTTCTGGCAATTTGTCAATCAATAGTCAGTTTTGTCTATTGTTTTATTTTTTTTATTATAACTTAAAATTCAAAGTCAGATAACTTTGAAAATAAAATTCTTCGAAACATTTTTTAATTTTATTTTTCTTATGAAAGATAAAGATTTTTGTAATGACATGTCGTCTCATAAATAACATAAACGTCTGTTTTCGAGATAAAAGAGATATATCGACGTCTACTACAAGTTATCAATGTTTCTAGCAGTTGGAAAGGGAGGAAAGGGAGAGAAAGAGAGTTAAATCATTTTATATTTAAAAAAAGTGAAATTTTTATATTTTAAAACATTTTTATTTTCAAACTTTTTTATCATAAAATTTGTAATTGATTTGAAATAATATTTTAAATACAATAAAATTTTCAATTCATAACTAAATAACATTTTATGAAACATTCATTCATTAAAAAACATTATAAACGAAATTATTTAATAAAATTTTTTCTAAAATTTGAATAAAATTTTTGTTTAAAGATTTTATATAAAAAACATTAAAATCGCTATAAATCTATATATACCGAACAGTTTTGAATTTGATGACGAGATTACCCGGAATGGATGTGGCCATGGATTGTATGATGTCTTTGCTTATAAGCGGGAAATAGACCATCATTTTCTGGTTGGGATTCCTTTGGGACGACTGCACACAACCCATAAATGTGTGGACAGACAATAACTCAGATCTACTGAGATCTAAATACTGTAATCTCTGACATCTTTGCAGAATAGGTGTCAACGCATTGTCACTCAGTTCGGGAGATGCCGACACTTTAAGGCATGTCAGGTTCGGCAGATGTTCTATCCATTTGATGCACCCATCGGAGTCGTGCGGGAACTGACTGTAGGTTAGGTCAAGTTTCTCCAATTGAGGACAGAAGCGGACCATCGCTTCGATGCAGCCACTGGTCAGCGATGTGGACTCGATCTGAAGACACGTGAGTTGTCGACAGTGGGCCAACTGTGACAGTCCTTCGTATGTGAATATACATCCATGGGTTTCAATAAATAGGTGCAATTTTTTCAAGCGACTCAATTGGGATATACTTTCGACCAGTGCTGAGGCCTCGACTTCGGACGCCAACCCAAACGAGTTTGAAATCGTAAGACTCGTCAGTGTCTTGAAGTGAGTGCCAATCAATGACAGCGTTTGCAGAGAATCAATGTTACAAATGTGCAGATTATACAAGTGCTTGAGTCTTCTGTCTACCAGTGCTCGCACTTCGTTTATGTTCATTAGAAGGCCGGACACTTTGATGACACGAATGGCTTTTGTGATATTCTTGAAATAGAGGCCAAAATCGTCTATTTGGCCATCGGTTGCGTTCTCGATACACATCCGTCTCTCATAACTATGTATGCAATCCATAACAATAAAGACCTCCAGTTTTGGCAGTAATCGGAACAACAAATCGATGCCAAATCTATATATCATCAGATCCTTGGCCTCGAATTGAAACACTTGAAGTTTGGGAAACTTTGCGCCAAACGATTGTATCTCTGATTCGCAGACGTAAACCATTTTTCTGGCGATGACCGACAAGTGTCGGAGACATGGATTGCAATTATTTGTGATCACATCTAAAATAAAGGACTGGTATTTGAAGCCATTCAACAGACATATGTATATTGTCTCTAAATTAGTAAAGTTTTGCAGAATTTTTGCTATGAATTCTAATGTGTTTTTCGAATTAATTTTGTTGAAATTCTTGAGACCAATTGCTTTCATTTTGGGGTACTTTTTAACGCCATGTAATGTGAAGTTTCCACACCTTTCCCCTATCTGTTCACTCGTGTCGTATATCATGAGCTGTTTGTGTTCGTGAAGCCGTTGGCCGACCAATTCGTGCCAGTGTTTCGACACTCGTTTCATGGCTATCAGTGTCTTAAAGTCAAGTGATCTGAATATAATTAGCATCACTTCTATGGGCAATGAGTTGATTGACTTCATTATTGCAATTCAGTTATAAAAAACACAATAAAATTGATTTAAAATTTGATTTTTAATATGAATTTAAATATGGATTTGTTTAAAAAACGATTTCAAAGACAAATAAATGAAATAATTTTCACACTTTATATCTGATGATCAAAAGTAAGTAATAGTTTTGAATGACATTTGAGTTTTTGAACCAATACTAACAAATGTTTAGTTGAGTTTAGATTTTTTAAAACCCTTTATGAATCTCTCCCTGAATCAAATGTTTGGAAAATTACTTTAATTTTAATGCCTTTTTCATCACCTGATCATTTTGGACAACAATATTAATGTTGAAATTCATTTAAAACTCATTTGAATCCCCTTTCACTCATCACTCTTAAGCCTTGAGTGCATTTATTTGCAAACCAGTGGTCAATAGAATAGACTTGAGATCAAAATAAGCCATAAAATGAATATTTGAATGAAGTTTAGAAACAATTATTTGAAACAATTTTTTATAATTGAAAATATTATATAAAACAATGACATCGAGTCTGTGTTTGTGCCCCTGTATGGTATGATATGAAAGCACTCGTACTTTTGAAAACTATCCAATTATTTACATAACTTTGAGTTTGGTTTTCAAGATTAGGTCAGTTTTATGGCAATCGGATCCATGTCTTTGTTAGAATCCATCAAAGGTTAAGCTCTAAGAAAAATGATATAAAATAATTATTGCATTCAATTGAGAAACAAATGAATGAATTGTTTTATAAATAAGTTTTCAAACAATTATT